>JAODGB020021353.1:0-16886 GCA_027574905.2 Earota dentata | reverse complement strand
GAGCTTCAAGCTGAAGCCTATCGTTAAATCGTTACACATACTGACGCCTAAATTAAGACGAATTAATTAATCCCAATTAACAGCTTTTCGAGCGCAGAACAGGGCGCCCGTCAAGATTCAAGAAATATGCGATAGGATCAACGTTCACGACAAATAGCAAGTAGATAATTAATGAGTCTCAACTGTTTGTGAGTGCAATTGCAGGTTCGGATATACGAGTCTTGTGGTGGTCGGTGGTGCATCTTCATTATGCATTTTCTCCGATTGTTCCCATTTCGTGTTCGTGATAGTCCATCATTTTCGAGCACTGTGTTTATTCCCCCGCGAGCGTTTAATTTCCCTCTGCACGATCGCCGACGCGAATAAAATAACGAGGCATAAATGAAGAGATCAACAGATACTGCCATTACCCACAATTGCAACTACTTATTTACTTCTAGTTTATTTCGCCGTCGTCTTGTTGCACTCCAGCAGTGCGCGGCGCGCAACAATACATTCTTTGGCATTGTGTTTGGCCGCGGTCTTGGTCGCGGCGCACGGCTGTGGCGCGCAATGCCACTTTGAAGCGAAATTTATCTGCGCACACATTATGCCGACGCCGAGTGAAAAACGCATAAAAAGCAGGCCGAACGCGCGACCCAGCGCACACATTTTCCACGCCGCGCAAAAAAGGCACATCACATCAGCAGACTCGCTGCACTCCGGTACTTGTTGTGCTTTCTTCTGTTTAACATCTAACTGTTCGAGAGTTGCAGTCCAGCAAGCAATGCATTTGATTTCCATTAGCCGATGCTTGGACGTGAGATAAAAGCGCACAGGAGCATATTATGCACAGGCATTAAATGTATCAATAGCACATTGCACATTCGCAGAACATTTACTGTTTAACATTTTAC
This sequence comes from Earota dentata, assembly GCA_027574905.2. Lineage (NCBI taxonomy): Eukaryota > Metazoa > Arthropoda > Insecta > Coleoptera > Staphylinidae > Earota > Earota dentata. The sequence goes on along the minus strand of JAODGB020021353.1, from coordinate 15,990 downwards.
ATTTTCCCGCCGATCCGCACGCTGGTCCTGAGCAGTACTGGAAGTTACTGTTAGGATAGATACACAATTCCGGGCACACATGGAAAGTTTGCAAAGATTTTAATAATAGCTAATAACTTGTTTTTAGTTACGAGCGCATATAACAATGGCGGTTGCGGCGGCTGCGTCCGCGAGAGAGTTAGCACAGCTTGGCGCTTTTTTCCCGTTCAATGGTGGAAAGCGAGGAAGTAGCACGTTGCACTCCAACCGAACGCACACTGTGTGTAGATTTTCGATTTTTCTCAAGCCGAGAAGCACCAAAAGCGAATAGAATCCAGTAACAGAGCAGACGAAATTTATTTGGTTTTGTTCACAGAGACGAAATTTACATACGCAGAATTCAATATTATCAGCGGATACTTATCAAGGTCAGGAACGACTTTATACAATAAAAACAAGGGAACAGACTATCTATGATCAACAGTCTAGCAATATTTTCTCGGCTAACGTCGGGGAATGCTTCCTGGAGGTCGAAATCAAAATTTAAAAGGATTTAGGAGCAGCTTATCAGTGACACCGCAAATACATAGCACATTGTGCAATTTAATAACATGCTGTAATCTGAGCAGTGCTTAATGGTCTTCCGCCAGGTGCACGTGCGAAAATCAGTAATCAGCTCGTGTTTAATTTAAAGTAAAAGCACGATAATGCGCATATATGCAGATGTTTGGCTTTTGGGTCCTTAATCACCTAAATGGGTGTTAGCTCCAGGGCAAATTCATTTTTGTTGCTTTCCCTTGCTTTCCACCCCAACAAGCAACAACTTCCTCCTCTCTGTCATGCTAGCCCTTTTTGTCTTTTATCTTTATTTTTATCTCTCACTGTCTCTCTTATTTATCCTGTTTTATTTCATAGTTAATACGCCAGCAGCTCCAGGAGGATGATGTCCGATTCCGGGTGTCGCGAAACTCACTCAAACTTTTGATAACCTAACTTTGGTCTCGTTTAATGCGCCGGCCAGTATAACCGCATCAACATGTCATCAACATGACCGAGAGAGACGATCAGAGCTTCCGCTGGTCTCTGGTAGAGAAATAGAAATAAAGACGGAAGCATGATGGGCGGAGGGCAAATAGAATAGAATAGAATGAGGAAGGGTAGAGCGTGGCGTGTGGAGCGAACACGCGCCGAGATAAAAGATAAAAGTAATTTTGCGGGTCTGACAGCCTTAATTACGTAAAATATATCCTGGGCCAGTGTGTAAAAACGTAATAAAAGTTAGCGCCGCGCTCCGTAGCAGGATGTGGACACACAAGAAAGGATTCGCAATGTGAAAGCCCGCACGAAGATAAATAAAGAGAAACTGGACCCAACCACCAACATAAACACCAGTTGGCTACTCTGAGCAATAGCAAGCAACAACATGTAGCAAGCCACCGAAATACTTATTAATTGATAAAAACCAATGTTAAGATTTCCAAATAGATAAATACTAACTTTTAGCTCTGGTATCAAGTTGCTTTTCAATTATGAACTTACAACTAAGAGTCAAAGTTATTGTATCAGCACCATGTCTGACAAACTACTTAGCTCTTGTTGCAGTTTCTCATAGCTATCTGTTACATTTAACATTCTTGCACACTGCGTTATAGTTTATTCATTATGCCATGCTCAAGATGCAACAAGACTGTTCGTTAATCTCGCCGTTCGCGCTTCCTTGCCGCACCTTATCCCCAAGCCTCCTCGCTGGTTGGAACATGTAAGAGCTTTTGGGATTTGTAGCACAAAGTTGTAATAACAACAATTTCTATTATAATCATCTCCACCTGCAAACTCACCACGCAACTCGGTGCATACAAAAACTAACTTTACATCGCCTTGCGCTATGCTGCCAACTCCTGCTAACATCATCCTACCGGTTCGCTTCGATATTATAAGTGTAAAATGTTTTTTACTTCGTTTTCAGTTCAATTTTACACCGGCACGCATGCTGGTAAAGTTGGTAAAGTTGGGTGAAGTCGGCAGGCGTTTTGCTTGCGTTAGGCGCGCATAACAATGCGAGCGGTAACGGTGCTTTCCAACCGTGATGTGTTATTATAAATAATAATCGACGCGCGCGTTTCGGCGTTGCCTCGGTGTGACGACAATAAAATTAGCTCACGTGCTTCCTCAATCAAACACGCCACACTCGCCAGCGTGTTAGGACGATTAGAGGACTGTCCGAGGAGCGCACAAAACGAGTACACTTGCTGCAGCTACAACATGGGGCTACACGACGCCACGAGGAAGAAAAAGAGTTTTGGTTGCGGTGTCATAGATATTATTGAAATTGCTCACGGAAAGCTTCGCAATATAAGATGTGATTTAAAAAATAAATTGCTTTTCGGTCATGGTGGCTTGCTGGTCCATTCATTTCAAAATATTATAATTCGGTTTGATTCGATTTAAATTGAGACAGATATTTTTCAAATTTATTAAACCGTTTTTCTCTCGAAGCCCTTCATTAAATTGTGTAATTTATTTGAATATAATTGAATGAACAATAATGCTAAATTATATTTATTCAGTTAATGCGATATAAATAACACCACAAGCAAATAAATGCAGGTAAATACATGCATTTACTGTGCAGACGTCATATACTTCATTAAATACACATTGACCTCAATATTTTATCATTGCATTTATTAGATTATATACGCTTTTCTATGCCATGCGTAGATCAATACCAAGCCTACAATCACCATATTTGTGCTTGAATTGTAAGAAGTAGGTTTAAAATCGTCGCAAGTGCCACACAATGTCCTAAATCTATTTTATCCTGCATTAAAACTCAATGTAAAATTTAAAGAATTTTGCGCCTATTGGATTTGTTAAATAAAAACAATGTTTGCCTTTGTTATGTGGTATTTGTAATATCGCCCGTTGATATTTAACAGATTCCAGAGAAGTATTTATATCAAATGTAGAATTGTTTACTCATCGGTTTCGCGTTTACATCGGTATATTTACGCACAGTTAAGAGTACATATATTTATTTATATTACGAGTGGCGGCGCCCATAGAAATCAAACATGGCATCGCAACCTGCACCACAATGCACATTAATACCAACCGCAAACAAACTTTGTGAGCTACAAATTTACAATTGGTGTAGACTGGCATAAACGGCATGAAAACTGTGGTCGTCAGTCGACTAGAAGCATATCTGTATATGCTCGCAATGTTACTATTTGTATAAAAGATTTCTTTTCTTTGCGCCCTCAAGTCCCCGTTTGCCTTTTCATGGCCCAGAATGTGCCCCCGCAAGGGCGTTGAATTATTGCGTCTTTGCATTGTTATACATCCAAACATTCAGCAATATTTTGACACGATTGCTACCTGATACCTGCGATGCTTAATAATGTGTGCGAAAATTTCGCCAGAAGGCGTTTGACGTGCGGTGAGCAAATTTGCAGACGCCACCACGAATAAACTCTTGAAATTATGTCGACATCGTTTATTTGTTCAGGCTCATAGAGATGTTTACCTAGGCATTTGTTGTGCAGTCATTGAAAATTGATATACCACGCCTGAGAAGCAAAGCTATAAAGAAATTTGTCGAATTTTAGCGCTGATTGTTTGCTCATCAAGATGTGAACACCAGCTCAGGTTTAGAATTTCACCAAACAATGGTATCCGAGGTAAACTTCTCAAGTTGAACACGTTCATATTTCACGTGTGTTCCTTTGTTCGACTGTCAAATCACTCCCTCGATAAATCTCAATACTAAAAATTGTTAAACAGAAGTAAGAAATGTCATCACAAGCTGATGAAACACTTTAAAATACAAGATACGAAGATACATATTTGAGATAATAAAATTTATGCGGACAGATTTACCTGTCAAAATATCCTTTGTCGAATTCTCGAGCTTCTTCAGCATTTAGCTTAATCCTTAATGTTCAACATTTTAATGCAGCGCAGTGGACATTATTTTATCGCTCATCTCTTAAAGTAAAACGAATGAAAATTTAATTCCAGAGAAAATTTTGTAATTCGTTTTGCGCGATGAAGATTTCTGGCTTCCTAAATAGGGAGGATTCTATCTTAACCCATTAAAGTTCATTTAAACTATTTAACTTTTGGAGTTAAAATAAAAGAGTCCAAATAAAATCATTCAAATACAAAGTGTTGCAATTACTACCAGAATAAATATATATCATTTTTTTAAACGTCTTTCTTTATATCGTTTTTTTTTTATTGGTTGTACAAACAAACTCCAGACTTGCGTCAGTGTTGAGATCACGACGATCACTTCACTTCAGCAAGTTTTGAGTTTACGCTAACGAAAGTTTGCACCAACTGAAGATCGCCCAGTCCACAGTGGAAAAACTTGCTGAAAACTCTTAGCCGTTCCCTGGGTTTGCACTCGACGGTTTTGCTTGAGAGTCCCGACTCGTACCGAAGCGCCTTGTTCCTCATTCCTTGGCACCCTTCGAGCCCGTGTTCCTCGCGGGCAGCAGTTTTAAACTTTTTCGCCCACCGAGCAGTCACTGTTCACTGGCTGCGCATGCCAGACACGAGTAACTCCTCGAGTTTTCTTCGTTTTCCTCTTCGCAAGCATTTCCGACCCGCCACGCGCAAACGTGCCCATTCATTCCGGCGCTAGTCCACCGCCAAAACAAAACGCTTGCGCCACGATCTCGACATACTAGTTCGTAGTATCAACTCTTGGTGTGGCCAAGTCCGAAAGTTTCAATTTAAATCAAGATGGTGTTATCCCGCTACTACAGCCTCGTGTGAGAGACGAGACTATTTTAGTCTGGAGAGTAGTTCAGAGTCAAGCTAACATCACTCCCATGGATGAGGTTGAGGATGTGGATGTGTTTGTATATAGAGTGGAAAACTGTTGAAGAACAGGAAATTGGCAAAACTGATGGGAAGCGTCGTGCGCACCGAGGTAGACGATGAATCTGAACGTAATTGGAAATTGCTAATTAAAGATGTTCAGGATATCTTTCAAACTCGTGACAAAAAATTCTTGCATAGAACGTTTGCAAAAATGTTGACATCTACTTGACTCGTCGATAACTTGCTAATTCGTCGTATAACTTGACGATGGACGAGTTGGCGATGACTTGTTTGATTACTTAGGCAAATTAATCCAGAATCAATCGCCAAGTGTCGACAGACACGATTTTTAAGAGCTTCAGGTATTTGCAAGCTAAAGGATAAAAATCAGCTTAGCATATTCAACACAAAGTCGACTATTCCTTCAAATTCGATTTTGCCGGTGCCATATGCAAATGCCAGTCACTCAACCAGGTGATTGGTAAAGTCGCGTCCGAGTGGTTTATTCAAGAACTTGAGAGTTTATCTAGTCGAAGTGTGATATAAATATGTAAAACACCGAATTCCGCGCGGACGTTAATTTAGTTGTTAGCTGATACATAACTTGCTCAACCATGAATAACTTAATTGCCACCAACATTTTGAATAATTTGAGATTAGTCTGCACCGAGCACTACGAGGCATAACGTTTTTAAAATTTCATATTATAGCTTTGCATCAATTGAGGATTTCATCAAAATTCGAAAAAAATAGATGAAAAAGTTGTCATGCATTCTCAATTACTTAATGCATCGCTCTTCCAATCGGATGATACCTTCTGTACGAGATCAATGGTATGGTAAAAACGCAGCAAGAGGACAAAACCTCCGAATAGTCCAAATTATTCACGCTGATTTTATGTGAAGTTCATGTGAAAAGAACGCACAACGCGAATAAAAAAGCGCTCCCGGTTGATGCGGCTTCGATTATTTCTCACGTATTGTTACCGTGTCGAAGAATCGAAGAATGCATCAGAAAATCGAAGCATAAAGTGAGTAACAGTAACATCAAACTATTCAAGCCCATGAAAGGAGCAGCCCGTGTGTCTGGAGTCGTGAGCGTGGAACTAACGGAAGCGATGATTAATTGAAAAAATATTTCATGTTCATATCAAACTTATATCATTAATTATATAGTACTTAAGTTAAGACACTTTAAAAATTTTGAAGGTTTAGAGATGATTGAGCCTTGTGGCGATGTAAGGTCGTGCCGACAAGAATCACTAGATGACAGAGACGGAGATCAGGATTGCAGGTTGATTCTGGATACTTGCCACGTCCGTTGCTTTCGACTGGGTCCAGGTTTAGCGCCGACAAGCGGGCGCGAGGTGGATTCAAGTGTGCAACCCGAAAAGGAACCGCCGCCCGCACCAAACCCTTGTGTACGCAAACTTGCACCGGCATCGGGAGCACATGTGTTAACATTCCCACCGTGTTCCCACAACCACTTAGATGACAAGATTTTCATCTTAGTACCATGTGGTAATTCATACTGAATGTTGCACAATATTTCGAAACCCAAGTTTCGTATAAATGATAGAAACAGCTGAATAAATCCAAGTTATTGATAAGTTTATAAAAATAGACATACTTAGTATACATATTAAGTTTATACTAACTTGAAAACTAAAGGTATTTTAGTTACTTAGAATCTATCTGGTCCTTCGGAATTTGTGACGTCCCTCAGGTTGGATTGCATAATCCCAATCTGAGACGTTCAAAAAACAAGCCTTGAAACCTTCTTAGTCGTGTATTTTTGAAATGGCGTCTACCCCTCTCCACTAGTCTTCATCTGACTGTGGTTGTCGCTCAGTATTTCATTAATTAAGTCGTTCTAGATCGTTTGTTGTTTCCCTACGTCTTTTCACATGTTTTCTCTTAAACGTGATGTTTGAGGGTAATAAAATTTAAACAGTTCGTCATTTACCTAAATTCTCCATTTGGCTTTATTTTAACACCCTTTACGCAACATCACTTGTTGACTTAAGTCAGTTTGGGAATCAAGTTCATCGTTTAACGATCGTTTAAATTTTATTCGAGCACGTCGTCGAGTGCCCGATCGATTGGCCCCTTGCTTGATAAATCGAAAAAAAGAGTTCATTATGTAGATATTTATATGGTAATTTGTTTGATGAATACAGAACCACTCGTGGTCACCACGGTGGACCAGTGTTGGTCTTCGGTCTTGGACGGCCAAACAAATAAGTGTTAAGTGGACACACAACAAACCGCGATCGACATGTAGCCGTTTGTTTTCTTTCAATTTGCATTAATATCTCGTTCAATACAGAATCAAACAAAGTGTCCTCATAAATAGATAGGAGTTACAAAAATTATAGGTTGACGTTTTAATCGCCAATTTCCCAGCGCCATCATGACTTCCTGCCTGTTCGGCTTTACACTTCAGACTGTTCAGACAGTGCAATTTTCATTATTTAATACCTCATTAAAAACATTTACGTGTCTTCGTGCGGATTGCCAATGAGCTGGCTGCGGGCTGGTCATGGATTTCGTTTTTACCGACACTTGGTGGTGGACATTGACGCGCCGGATAGTTTATTCAACACACGCTCGATTTTTATTACCTATAATGAAGCAATAAAGGCGCAGATTGATTTTCTCAATGTATGCATGCATAATATGATGTTGTCTGAAGCGATACATAGCATTATCTCACTTCTCGGCGTCGCACTGTAGACTAGAGAGCAGACTTTCCTTATAGAACATTTCGTTACTTATAGAAGAAACTTCTTCCACTCTTCGCGAGACGAGACGGATTGAAACTTTAAATAACGTCTGCCTATAACAGCTTTTCCATAGTACAGCCAATGCTGTAAGATATCTTTAATCTTTAAACACCTATTTTGGTGCTGTGCTCCTATCAGAAGGTATTTTACACGGAACGGATTTTATGGGATTGCATCTTGGGACCTAAAAAAGTCTTTAAATGTAAATATTTTCGAATCTAAGATTGATGTGTATTTAATGATGAGAATTACAACTTCATTAGTGTGCTAATGTTTAAGAATTTCATAGCGTTTTATAAAATCGTAACTTCTGGTTAGGTGATTTTGGTGTGAAAACGGTTGCACTTTGTTACGGTTAATTTCGATATGTGATGTCTCACTTCGTTGACACTGTGTCGTGGGATGATGCTTGTGTAATTGAGACATAAAAATTACTGTCTTTTGTTTAGATTCCCTGGAACGACGAGAACGAGCCGCTCGACAATTCGCTGACAATTTGGGACCAGGACTGGAAGTTAATTTGATATATATGTTTTAAATTAAGCCTCGGCGGCGCGTCGGTCGCCGCATTGCGTCTAAATTAAGTCGTCCGCACATAGCGCGGACTCAAATGTCGATGCATCCCATTGCATCCCACTCTAGTGTTGAAGCCCTCCGGATGAAGCCCACGTCTGGCATAAACTCAACACAGGCTCATGCGTCTGGTTAAAAGTTGGTTGGATAAAAACAGAAAATTCCCACCCAATACTACCCAATTTGGAACCGCGCTCGTATGGTTTCTGCATTGGGGTCTCAATTGCATCACAAATTGTCGAAGTAAAGAAAAACCGGGGCGATTATGAAGTCGTTAAACTTCGACCCTGGTGGACACGCTTCCGACGCGTCGCGCGACAGACCGCCACAAATTGGACGTATTGTTCGAGGAGTCGAATGAGCTTCCAGGAAACTTACCCTTTTTTGCCGCACTGCGACGTGCGGACCCCGTCGATTACCAATTACCAATTAAAACATTCACCACGCTTCTGACTTCTGATGTGAGTTCCCAACCACGAAGCACAACGCCCAGTACTTTTTGTGTCTTCACATTTGAAAGAATTAAAAGTCACCTGTGAACCTGTCAGGATACAAATAAAGTTGTTAGTACATTCTGCGCGTCTTTGAAGGAAAGCACAAGCTTTTGTTTTCAACATCCCTACTGGCCAGTTTCGAAATTACGGTGTTTTGAGCTAATCAAAAGTTTCCGTTAGATATCGGTCGCTTCATATTAAAGCATATTGGTCACTTGAAAGCGGCACAATAATTAATTATGTATTTTTTCTCAAATTTAATAACTCCCATTAAAGCGTTTCCATCGGTTAGATTGAGAACCGGTCACCTAAGCTTATGAGTTACACCAGCAACATCTGAAATTCAGTAGGATAAAGCCGATAGCTAAAAGTGGTGAGATTCTCATGCGGTATTTTAACGATTCCTTGCATATTAAAAAGCATTTAATAATCGCTTTCATTATATTTTTATAACTTAATTTAAACGACGCTAAAACGCTTAAATATTAATATCGCTTCGAAAATGAGAAAAATCCATAAATGTGAACTGTATTCTTAAAAGTTGGCATTCATGACATTATAGTGTATTTTTAAAATATTTGATTGAGGAGCATCCTCTTGCTGGTTTACAACCTTGCTTCTAGAGCTCGCATGTTTACTGCTTTGATAAAACAAGCAACTTCTTTATGCTCGAATTCGATATTGTTTCACTATCAAGTGTAACAAAATGGCCGGCGTCCACTCGCGTCCTTCCTGCGCATCTTCCGCCTTTTACGACGCCATATAAGCAAACGGTTTATTGTATCGTAAATTATACACTTATCCATCGCAGACGGCGCTTCTATGGCACGCATTAATAAAAAATTGGAAAGAACGAAATTAAATCGGAAACACACAAAGAGCCACGCAGTCTTCAACGTTGTGAAGGTAGCGACAAAATGAATTTTCATTAAATCTTAAATTGAGCAATATGGAAGCCACAATTTGGAACGCACGAATCTTGCGCCGAATTTACATATGGGAAATTTCCCAATTTAAATATTAATTTGTTGTTATTAATCCACACGCTCGCGCTGGTCGATCATTATTTCGGCGATTATGACGAAACGCCGACACATGTGAATTACATTTATATTCAAATTCCAATTTTTAATAATAGTTATAATGCCGTTTTTCTATTACAGACGACGAGGAATCAAGTCTGAGGCGAAGGCAAAGTCAAAGTCAACGTTACCATTAATTCCGAAACGAAGCCATTAAGCGTCGGCGATGCGGCGACGCGGCGAGTTTTCGTGTTAATGTCTTGTCAATCATTTGCATTTTGATCGGGCGCTTATTAATTGCTGATATTCCACTTGGCTGATTGGCTTCTTTCACCAAGAGTGTCACAAAGCCATGCAAGTCGGAACGTTTAACGGATCTTCAAGTTCTGCGCTCTGCTTAATTGCGAAAGAAAAATTGTGATAAATTTTTATTTCTAATGGCCCGCGCTCGTACGGTTGATACCCGTAGATGACTCTATCTGCGATGTAAATGTATTAATTTCAATTTTACGAGTGTTTTATGTGCGAGTGCCACACGGGAATGGAGTCGAGGCGAAGTGCCACGAGGAATTGATGGTAATAGATCATAGGATTTTCGGTGGGATCATTAGTCGGTCACCTGCTGGTATCAGCAGCTTCGTGCCCGTCGAAAGCGTCCCATCTCCACGAAGGCACCGAGGGCACATGGCAGTGGCATCGCGCTGGGTATCGGTGTGCGCATGGGAGCATGGCGGCGATACGTGCGCACTTGCTCCGGCTCCGGCGGCGCTTGATTGAGATAAATGGTTCGAGAGCGCAAAAAGAACTGTCATGTCATGCTCACTGGTTTCGAAAACGTTAACTTGTTCCCTCCAACGTGCACAAGTCACACTGTGCGAGTATTCCAGAACGGCGAAAACTTCATACCAGCATATTGTCTTATTCATGGATGAGGGTTTGAAGTATATTAGCAGGATGAAGATCACACTCACCTGAAACAAAAGAAAATCAAGGTTTATTTTTTAAATTTCACATTTACATCTGAAAATCTGTTTTTTTTTTGTTTAGCGACTGCTAAGAAAAAGCATGCAATGTTTCGCATGTCTCTGGAGACTTTTCCTCCAATTGCTTAGCGTGTCATGTTGAGACACTTGATCCCGGAATTGGAAACCGCCTCCTCAAGGGAAGCGCGCTTCTATGTTCCGGTCTGCAAAGGAAAGTTGCTGGAAAAGAGCAATATGCCGCTCGAATGGACAAGAAATTTATTTAAATTGTATTTTCCAAGCTAGCATATGTTCCAGACTATATGATTCTGTGGAGAGTGAATAGTCCAGCTTGAATACACAGAAAATCAGAGACTGATATAACTTGGAGATCAAGAGCATACAATACAATAAACTTTCCATAAATGCCATTTGATACTTTTATACAGACTCGACCATTGCAAGGTTAGTCTTGGTAGGTAAGTATTTTTTATGATTTCCTAACTCTTTGTTTTACTTAATGCTGCCATCATGGGCGTAATACTCGAGCGCTTCATATTCCGTGCGTACGTCAGGTTCTTAAGGTTGACGTTAAATGCTAACGCGAGTCGACAATCTTCGCTAAAGTCGTCACCAGTCCGCCATCGCCATCGCCAGCATCGCCGTGCCGTGTGTGCATAATATGGCCGGCCGTTGTTGGCGTTATTTCTTGCGGTTTTTGCCGCTTCGTCGCGCAGCATTCGCAAATGCCATCCGATTTTTGCGCGTTACTTTCCAACACTTCATACATGGACACTTGCTACACTCGCATGCGGTGTGCTAATGCATAATGTTAATACGTGCATTGTGCCAGTCGCGCGACTCAGGTTTCAAGTCGCATGGCGTTACGGCATGCTACGGCATGTGAGGCATAATGCGTGCGCGACAAAACAGAAGGGCGCTGGAATTCGCTAATTATATATGTGCTAGCTAGTCGCATTATATAGTTATTATCTAATTGCATTATGAATTATGGTTTGTTTAAATATGAGAAATTTGAGTGAAGCGAAATTCTTTTGACCATGTTGGTGCAGATGATTTAAAATGTGCATGTTTGGATGGATTAAACACATTTAATAATAGTGTAGGTATCCTCTAAGGTGACATTGAGTGTTTTCTTTAATTATAAACATGAGAAAAACAGATCTTTTGATATAAAATGAAGCAAGTTGAAAATAAAGGTAAAGACTTGCTAATTACTACAATCTGCTGTTAAATTGAGCGATTTTTTCTGCTTACCATCTTATAAGTAAATTACACAATTTAAATACATTTTCTACCTTTACTTTGTATTTTCAGTTTTGTTCTCCTATTCGATTGCGTCTTGCGTCAGCATGATCAATCATTCATGATGATTTTTCTCGGAAGCAGGCGGCGATTTGTGCAAGCTGTTGCGCTTCCGAGTAATTCCTTAAATAAATAATCGAAATTATTCGGCGACGCGCGCGATCGAATCGAATCTATTGTCATTACCAGCCAGCGGAGCGCCCCGCACAAAAGATCACTTCCTTCCAAGATATTTATTAATTCCCTCGGCACATTTGTAAAAACTATGCGCTACAAGAAGCGAGCACAGAATGCTGGCATTATTTTCTCATTTCCAGGAAAAGCGCCGGCGAGAAAAATTAATACGCGCATCCAGAACCAGAATAACCAAGAAGCGTATTGAAATCCGATTGCGTAACCGATCGGTTTGAGTATGCTTCTTGGGCTTTTTCAATTACTTACAATCAGAGTGTTTCAATGAGTTTACTCACCTCCATGGCGTGTTTGGTTCCAATCAATAATTCAAGCTTACTTTTAATCTAATTTAATTATAAGGTAATTGGAAAATTAAAAAATTACCCAACTAAAAAGCAAAATTATCCTCCATTATTTATCGTGCTGATGAAATAATAGATAAATTTACTAATTAATGACAACCTATTTATAAGCAGATTGTGGACGGAGATACACGAGCCTGGATGCGAAGATAATGACCAAAACGAAGACAAAATAACACATATTAATATGATGCCTTAATAAAGGTGCGGTTGGAATTAGTCGTCGGATGGTGACGCGCAGCCAACGAATGTGAAACAGAGACGAAGACGATTAAGAACTAGTTTAATTTCCTGCTTATTATGACTTCTTATTTATCCGCTAATCATCTCGTATCGCCGAGTTAATCCGCCTGGATTGACTTTATCGCGCCTTTGAATTTCGAGTTTACGACTCCAAAGCGCAAATCTGAAGCAGAAAAATACAAGGAAAAATAGGTTTTAATTAGAAAGCATCAAAAAATTCCAATGCTAAATAAATGATTTTCTTAGGTTTTGAATTCTTAAAATTTGAATTGTCGAATTAAGTAAAGTTTATTGAAGACTTTCCACTAAATTTACCGTTAATTCAAAGAGATGTCAAGGATTTAAAGCCGGTATGGTTGTTTATGTCTTCATTTCGTCGTTGAAGAGTGCGATTGCCAAAGAGACGTATAAAACGATGATGGTCGTCTCATGGCATGCTCTCGGCCTGGTTTGTGCTTTTTAGAGTGTCTTAAGATCCTCGTGCCCACGACTGTAAAAATTAACGCAATCGTAAAAAATCTGGTGCGTGTGTTTTAACGATTTAGTCACCACTCGCCATGCAGCGAGAAGATCCCAGAAACGTGCTACTAAAATAAAAGATTTCACAAACTGAATGATAAAAGACAACCTGGGAAGAAGTCTTCAAAGCGTCAAGTAAATCTGAATAGTTCAAAGTGCGAAATATGACTTGGAGGATTAAGTCAAGATCACGAGTATCCAGAGTTGAAAAAGTTAAGTTTAGTAACGACTTTCAATGTCATCTTGGCACGAGATATGCCGATTATTAGTTATTATTGCCTGCCTGAAGAAGTTCCGTCGAGATGCTGATGTGCTGAGCAAGGAATCAAGAAATTACTTTAAAAGTGCATGCAATGAGACCATAAAAATTGAGCATCGGCGATCAAAAGTCCACAATTTACAGCATGTCTAAAGATAATTTTCCCGGTGAAGAAACCTTAATGTCTTCATTTTGATAATCAACAAAATATGTTGAAATTGTGACCATCGCGTAAAATCGGTATTTTATTTTGATTAAACACTGCTATTGTTTTATATTGCAACGTAATAACTCCTTCGCATTTTTCTCATACCACGGGTGGATCGTGTCGTAGCTCGTATTACTCGCGACTGAGTAAATACTACAACTGCGGACAGACGAATTGTGTGTTTATGCAGCAGACGGGCCGCGCACGCCGCGCCGCTTCTTCCATTCTTCTTCGGGGCGCGAGCGCGTCGGTGCGACCAGTCGTCCTTGCGAATTCCTGCCGGGAGATCCCGCGTGTGTGCCAGCCAGCTGCTCTTAATATATGACTATTTGCTTTCTGCCTCCACCCGGCTTCTTCCAAGGCGTCCGCGCGCCAAACTCGGACCTCAATATATAAACTAAATTCTGCCGTTCGCCGTCTCCACAACAGATTGTACAATGTGTTGCGGCCGGCGCGACCTGCATCGGCTGCGAGTGAGGTGGCGATGTGGTTGGAACAACCTGTGATGAGCCATCCAACTCGAATGAATAAGCAATAAAATATAAACCTATAACATTTCATTAAAACAACACATTATTCATTGCGAACGCATTCCTCTTTCTTTTTATCTCTCATCTTCATTTCTTCCTCGGCACCGCAGTTGGGACCTGAACCAACTCACAACTCACATCCTCACATGGCAAGTTGGTTAACTCTGATTGGTCCTTTTTTGGCGTGCCTTGCACACATGGCGTTTAATTTTCGTCCTCGTTTGTTTTGCTTTATTTCCACGGACACATTTATTTTCATATTTTCAGTCGTCGTAATGCCAATGCCAGGTTCATTCAGCTCGATTACTCGTTACCAGTCACTGCTCGTGCTCCAGGAATGTCGGCTTTCGATTTGCGCGCTTTAATTGAGTTTGTTTTAACTTGTTTGCAATTACAATTACGAGCACAATACATTTGAGAGACTCGCATACGGAAACTGAAACTGAACTCAACCAGTCATACCTTGTCCATGCCTATGTCACTTGTTCATGTTCATGTGTGTAGCCATGGTATGGATTTCAAAGTTATGCCCCACGTTATGAGTCTACATGTGTCTACATCCACATGGATATCAAGTATATGACGATAGGAGAAGAGCCTTGCTTTCGATTCCATTTCCATGTCGCCTCGGAATGTGCAGCATGGAGACTGCGCACGCGCACGCGCCATTTATACATATTCATATCCCCGACGAGTGCGAATCTGTGAGCTTTATAAATTACACGCACGCTTCCATTCCTAGTTGAAGCAACTACACTGCGCAATGAATAATACACCCAGCAGTGTACACATCACGGATCACGGAGACTCGAAGTAAATGTGTACGTTTCGTATATTAATTTACATTAATTCAACACTGTGGATATTGCGAGTTTAAATAAACGATTAAACTGGAGACCTGTGCTACATTTTGAACAAAACTCTGAAAACACTAAGCAGACATAAACAAAGTCGTTGTTTTTACATTAAATTAATTAACACTTTTTGTATTCTTCGTACATCCTACAAAAGCAGTAACTATGTGATATTAATTAAATCATGTTTTTTTTAAACCATGGGCGCCTTAGTTGACTCACTCATAAGTCCTGTCGTGGCTACCTCTCACATGGTAACATTAGAACGAGATCGAACAACACGATTCGCTTTAATTACGTAATGTGTTTTTATATTTAATTAATCCTTTTGTCCGCCTGCTGATTCCATCAATGTGCCCAAGTTCACGTTCAAGTCCAAGAACAACGCAAAGCCTTCACTGTCCAAAGCCAGAAAGAAGTCCGAGTAAAAGTTGGGTTAAGTCAGAGGAGTCAACGTGAGGCTAAGAAGCAAAAAGATACGTTGGAGATACGTGATCAAGCTTCCTTTTTTTTACCGTAGCGCTTGGCAGTCGCTAGTCATGCGTGCGTTTCCTCCCGTGTGTGCAAACAAATAAAAAGAGGCAGAAACCGCCTCAAACTCCGGTTTCGAAGCCGAAGTCGGTCCGACCGGATCGTGCGCGGAGCGCCGAGGATGCGGAGGATGCGTGTGGACCATTAAAAAATAATTAGTGACTTCATTCGAAATCACGACTTTTTCAAACCTCCACACTGCCCAAGCTCAAACACATACAATCGTCAGATTAATCTTAATCTATGAAGCGTTTACTTATGCATTAATAAGTTGAATCCGTGTTTTTTAAAAAGCGAAAAGCACCGAAATCATCTGTCCTTAAGATTGTGCAAATT
>JAODGB020021287.1:0-19848 GCA_027574905.2 Earota dentata | reverse complement strand
GGCATTATAATTTCTCTCACATAGTCACCAGTCCTCAAATAGTGCGAAGGTAAATAATATGTATTGACGCTCAATATCAAAGGTAGTGTGAGTTTACACAGCAATACCAAGTAACATGTACAGAATTCATCGCAAACACCATTTTATTAATCAACTCCTGGCTTATTTCGATGAAAACTGTTTTCAGCCTTGCATAGCCTCACCATC
This sequence comes from Earota dentata, assembly GCA_027574905.2. Taxonomy (NCBI): domain Eukaryota; kingdom Metazoa; phylum Arthropoda; class Insecta; order Coleoptera; family Staphylinidae; genus Earota; species Earota dentata. Next base: position 19,641 of record JAODGB020021287.1, on the reverse strand, counting down.
ATATTATACGCAAGCATAATTACAGATTTTGAAAGGAATTCAGCGTAAAACTGTAACGTATCAAAGTCGGCGAGTTTTACATGTATTTAAATGAGAGCTTGGGTTTGTTTGTCCATCATCCCCTCCACCTCAAACGAATCTGACAGATCGTGAAACAACTCTATAGAGAGGAAATTTCTGTTTCAAAGCTTCAACCATTTGCTGGATATAAGTGATCGCATCGCCGCATAGATGCATGTGCAATGTGCATGTGCGAAGCAGCGGCAGGCGGTTGGCGACCGGGCGAGAGAACTTTTTCGGGGAGTGAATGCCCGGCCAAAGACCTTCCGAAATTTTTGCGCGCTCTCGCGGTGCGCGCGCGCGCGCCGGCCGCAACCCGTTCGCGGTGTCCACCCCGCGCCACCCCGCCCGCCGCCCGCTTCTCTATTTCGCGCTATGCGTTCGTGCGCTTTTATTATGCTTATTATGCGCGCGTTTCGCGCGTCGCCGCAGCGGCCGTGGGGCACCGGCGATGCTGAAATTTCGGGCGCTAATTCGGGCGACGACATGTCTTGGCGGTTCGTTGACGCTTTGCTGCACTTAATAACTGCAATTTCTCTACCACCATGGGGCGCCCATACCGCATGCACGATTATTTACACATATACTTAGCACATACATATTGCTGTGAAAGGTTGCGCCAAAAAAAAAAAGCAATTTGCGCATCAGTCATCTGGAGCATAGGCCGCTTTGGGAAAAATCGTTATAAAAACGGTTGGTACTGAGCTCATTTCGGCCGAGTTTTATTTAGCAATAAATTGACACATTAACATTGGAACCGATTTTGAATGCGCACATGCAGATGGATTTCGTGCGGGCGCAGAACCGCGGCGGCAGCCAAATAAGCGCAAACAAGCCGGAGGTTTGTGCGAAATCCACCGACACACACACAATGCACAAGAAAAACCCACAAAACACGTATTATGCATGCACACTCGACGAGAAACACATGCGCAAGATAAATAAGCGGGAGCAACCGAAATAAAAAAAGTTATATATATATGTGAGCGCCGTGATCCGGTGGCCTTGGATGCATTTGGTGACCTCAATTCGAAGCGTTGCACTTTTTTCAAAGGTTTCGCCACTAAACTATGGATGTGTTGTGCTGCATTGCGTTCATTCGTCTGCTAAATGTTGTTTGCAAATTTTGAGCCGGCGCGCTCGCCACAACCGCTCACTCGTTCGTTGATTTTTATACAATATTCCGACAGGTCCACATTTAAAGCGGCATGTAGGTGGATATTTTTAAATCTACGCAATATCTCCAAGAACTGGCGAACATTTTCGACCATTGGTAATATGGAATGACTATCGATTTTGATATGTTTTTTTTTCTCGATGAAAGTTGTAAATACTGACCTGGCCATTGCGACTAAGCAGCATTTCAATGTTGATGTGTGCTTGTGCGAATGCAATTGTGCGAGGGACCTTGGCTTTATTAAAAAAATAAATAAATATACCGACGAGCGAATCGTCTAGCCGCGTGCACATCCAAGATTTGATCCCGAGACATCATGCATACGTTCAAAGTCAACATGTTGTTAGGTTTGTTTCAATTTTAAGGATGATGTAGATCAGGAACTCGTTGAGTTAGGATGTTCATTTTGACGTCTATCAACTGCAGGAGCCAAACTCTCTTTTTGTTAGAACTATTTTCAACTACTCCTAACACGAAATAGTAACAGTACAGAAGTGTAATAATATACAGTACAGAATAAATTAAATTGTATAGAACATTGTATAAAAAGGAAAAAAACGATTAGATTTTTGAAGTAGGAACTCATTTAGGAATAGAAACATATTCGAAAAACTGATTGCGTAGATTGTCAATTCAGCAAACATTCAGTGGCGTGAAGGGTTTAATGATTCTGTAATATTTTTAGTTCTGTTATGGCACACTTTTACATTCACAAAACTTGGATTGATTGCAGGCAATTGGGAAGGCGTTTGCCTTCAAAAATGACACAAACTCGATTTTAGCAAAACTTTAAGAACCAGATTAAATCAATCAAGCAAAAGCTCCAAACTCAGATAGTGTCAAGTGTCGATGCCGATGCCGATGTCAATGCGAATTTGCCGAAATGCATGCGTGCGACAAGTCGCTACCCGACCGAAGACGACGAGGAGTGCCAGCTCGGCGAAGACAAAGAAACGAAAAAAAAAAACCGAACGCGATGCTTAATTCAAAAATCACGAAAGTCATGCATGCAGTTTGCTCCCTGTTGGGTTAATAACTAAATAATCAGCGCATTTGTTCAAATTGTTCGCATATCGCTGCTTCGGTGAGCTTTGCTAGGTAAGTACCACTACTTACACGCAGGCGGCTTTGTAGTGCATTGTTTGTTTGCGTCTGGTTCTTAAAATGTTGTGCGCAAATTCGATGGCCGGGACCAGTGCTCTATGTATGCGCTGGGCCCGGCGCGCGCGCCGGCAACCGGCAACAAACACCGCCTGCGCTCCGAATGGCAGTGCATTTTGGGTTTATTCACACCACCGGGCGAATTAGCGCGCCCAGGCCACGAGCGCATTTCGGCGGGCGGGCCGCGCCAAAACGCCAACAATGCACAAAGTCCAATTGTCCTTCATGCAACACTACCTCGCCGCTCATTTCGGCCTGCCATTATTCAGCATCGGTGTCGCGGTTCACATTTTACTGCCCGCCGCACAACGTTACCATAACCATAACGAATAACAACGTTTGCGATGCTTTAACCTCAACTCGAGTGCCAGTTTGCGCACAAGAAGGCAAACATAGTCCGCCAGTCTTGCATGCGCTTCGTTTGCATTGGACTAGCACTAGGGACTAGGTCATTTTCAGTTCGAATGCTCGCCGTTCTCAGATTACGTTTTTAATCTTTGATTATGATTTTGAAAAGAGCCTATTGTTGGCTAATTTTGCGCTCGGCATGCGTGAGAAATGCGCAGCCAGCAAACGCGTAGCACGCGCGCGGCAAACTTCGCAGAAAGCGAGGAAAATTAACGAAAGGACAGGGCGGCGCGAGCACGTAGCTAAATAACGCCGAGAGAAAACAAACAGGAAGTCTGGTAAAGCCGACATGCCACAAAAATAAAAGAAACTGCAACACGAGAGTTTCGATATCTAACCAACAAATCTAATAATCACGCGTTGACTAAACACTCCTATGTTTTGCTGGATTTATCAAAATGTTAACTTTCATGCATTACTCAAAGTCAATATATGCTATGTGGAGTGTTTCGAAAGCTCGAGGAAAACGCAATGCTCTTGAACTTGCTATTCCAATTATTCGACATGATTGGTCACATTTCTTTCGCAAACAGCAGATATTGTTGATTATCAATATTTGCCTTACTTTTAGATTTCCCCTGGAAATTGATTTCGTTATTGCTAGTTGCTCCAATTCGCAGGAAGATGAAGGAATAATATATCAAACCCGCAGGAAAAAGCGAAATTTAAGAGACGTGAGAATCGATTTCCGTTATCGAAGCAAGGACACCGGGACCATTCAAACGTATTTATCGGCGAAGATTAATGCTGATAAAGGCGGATCGGATCGTTGATGAAATACTAGTCGCCGCAGTCGCAAAATGCTAGGGTTTTCAAAGAATACACAGTTTTCTGCTTTTTGCCGCCGTTCGGTCGCGCCTTTTAATGCATTATTTATTTATGCTACGAATTCGAGTTTCAAATCGAAATGCGGCTGCAAGTCTGCGCCGGCCCGCTCCGTACCGGCGCGGTGCGGCGTATAATTAATTGGACTCGGGCCTAATTATAACGGTAAAATTATCCGCGCATCCGGGAGGGCCTGCGCCGGCCCCGTGCGCCCCATGCGCATCTCATGCTTCTAAAACAATCGCAGTTGCAACGTCGCGCCGGCGAAAGAGGCGGATTACATCCGCGTCGCAAAAGTGGCAATCAAGCATGTGGTCGATGCAGCCCAGCATCAAGCAACATGTCAAATGCCCAACGTAGCTTCTTTGTAGTTTCGAAGTTTCGAAGCGAATTCAGGCATTCCTAACGTGGCGCATGCATTTTATCGTAAAAATCATACAATTCTTCACTCTTCATCTGTATGTCGTTACAGACATAACCTAGCTGTTGACTGATGTTTGCTGATTTTATGATTCTAGTTCGGCGAAACGCACATAAACGCAGAAGAACTCTGCGATGGAGACATCGTCAACGGCATCAAGACCACCAGCACGCATCGGAAGCACGCAAAGACAAATGGAAGTATCATAACTATGACACTGAAGAATAACCATCTTATTGTAGAAACAGAGGAGCGAAATGTACGAGAAACCAAACAGTCTTCATTTGTTCGTTTGTTCACATCCCTTGTGTTTTGTATATCGTAAATCGTGTCAAATGAGCGAGGCAGTACGTTTGTGCAACTAGCGAATTCATGGCGTTGTGTCCACCTCACCGTTTGCCGATGATTATCATGTTTGTTTGCCGTGTTTGTGTGCCACCTAATTGTAGCAAGCCGGGATTGCGGTGGCTTGTTGTTGTGCAGGAAGGCGACATGCGCGCTTTCCTGCAGGACGTGTGATTCCAAGCCGTTGATGTTTTCGTATCGATGTTTTATGTTTGCATTACCATTGGCTGGCAAATGTCTGTACAACTAATCGCAGGATGTAATTGTAGGACATCGAGGAGGATAGCCGGGAAACGACCATGAAATACTCGCCCAGTGCCCGCGACGGGGTGTTCGTTGTGGAGGTGCAGCAGGGCGGCAGGCGCGGCGGCGGCAGGCCCGCAGCGAATTGCAACAAAGCGCCTGCCAATGCCAGGGCGGGCGAACAATGCGCCCTCATACATCGCCCACCCGAACGGTGAGCAACTAATTGATACTGCAAGCTTTGATCTCGGTGCCAATGCTGATTAGCGCCTGAGGTTCCGATAACATTGAGTCTAGCTCAATGGAGCTGTATCATTTTCTCAGTCTCTATATGTGCGCTGATTTTAGGTTCGAGGAGGAGCTGCTGGAGGGCGATGAGAAGTTCTATCCGGAGACGACGTCACCAAAGCGCCGCACTCCGGAGCGCCAGGCCTGCAAGACGGGCCTCTCGCAGTCCAATCAAAGCCTCTCGAATCAAAGCTACGCCTATGGCAATCAGCAAGGCTATGACAACGGCTCGTACGGGTACCCCACGTACTCCGGCTACGTCAACGACGAGCCGCTGCAGAAGCTCGAGGACCGCGACAAGCCGAAGATCACCTCAGCGATCTACAAGAACCACGACAGCTTTGATCAGCTGGAAGGTGCGGAGGACGTCGACGACGACCAGAAAGAGCAGATCCGTCTAGGCAACGAGCATTGCGCCGGCCAGGATGACAACTAATAACACAAACCAAACGACGACACTGAAATGCAAAACAAGCAACACTATAACTAGCGCATGTCCCAAGCGCCCATTAGGAACCATCAAGCAACCTGGTGGAAAAGACGTCAAGATTATTTAACATTTCGGGCGAGAGCGTGCACGCGTTCTCGCGTATTGCGCCACGATCTCTGCCTTTTTCGGCCGCTGATGCGCGCCTCTCCGCACCAGAACCTGTTTGGTCCTTTTATTGCCATTGCAGTTTAAAGACCTTTATGGGTCAAGTCAGGTTATTCGGGCTGGGCGAAGATTCGCGTGCGGCTTTTTCGCTGCGCCGCCGATGCGGCTTATCGCCACTGACAAGCGCGGCGAATAGACGGAATGCAGGGCGTTTGCGCGCCGCTCGCGCGGCGGGAAGCGCATTCTAGGAACACCATCGGCCGAAGGAGGCGCTCCACGCGATGTGCAAGGCGCCGAGTAACGGTGCTTTAAGTTTCCCATTCGCGATGCACAAACGCGGCTTTCGTGCGCGCGTATCTCCTCCGTGCACTTAGCTAACGACCGCCGAGGGACGGACGCAATGAGTACGCCGAAAATGGCAACCACGATCGTGCACCTACAGGGTGACCATAACCTACCCTGCAATCGCCCAGGTCCACGCTAGACTCCAGGATGGACCAGGGCAACATTCCGAAGCCTACGAATTATTTTGCGATTTAAATTGGGTCCGAAGTTCCTTACATTCGAGGGGGATGCGCGGGGCACACAACAGCCGTGTTTAAAATCGGACAGCAATTGCGTCACTCTATATGTGAAGAAACACCGAAACTAAAATATGTGTCCTAAATGAGGATGGCGGCGGCGGGGAAGTGGGGCGAGTTGGGGGGGCTACGATGACGGGGCTCCATGGAACAGTGTGCTTTTGCAATTTCGACATTTGTCGGTATCATTTCTGCACCGACGATCATACGATTTTGGTAGCGGGCGGGAGGGGGGCGAGGGCCAGGCTTGCATTTTGTCCATTCGCCGCTGCAATAATGCGACGACCACTTAGCTGACTCTTTTTTTTTTTTAGAAAGTTTCGTCTCGTTGCGCGCAAACCTTCGCTCGGCCCACAAAATCGACGCGGTATTGCAATTATTTTATGATATTTGCGCTCACCGAGAATCAAAAACGAAATCATTGAGGAGGGCCCGCTTAGCCGCTTAGCGTCGTGGCGCGGCGCGCGAGAACCACGGCAGGTGCAAAACGACACACCTTGACACACACAACTAACGCGCGTCTCTTGCCGCACGGCACTTACGCCTCTTACGGCCCGAAACGCATGCGAAGTGAAAATGTAGAAATCTGAGCGAGGAACCGACTTCAAGGATAACCCAAACGGCGAGCGCGCTCGTCGCGCGCGCACTTCCCGCACCGCATGGGCAGCGGCTACGGCGCGTGCGCATTTAGGCGTCGCGTCACCTGCAACCTAAGTGAATGTACAAACAAAAATTACTATTAGTCATATGTGAAAACAATATGTGAACAAAGCAAACAAAGGAGATGTAAATATTTTTATTACTTGAAAATTTTAGCTAGACACATTTGTTATTGACTTATATTGTCGCATATAAATTACATTCATTCGAACACACTTTCCAGGTTTTCAATTGACGTGAGTTTTCGATGCATTTGCTTACACACACACATTGATCGACAACCTAATTACGTGTACTTAACTAATGTAACTGATAAATATGATATATTAGGTAGACATTAAGAAAACGAGGTGCTTGGCCAACTTCTACTCGACACGCACACGCACACAGCCACACACGCATACACACACACGCAGCTAGGGCTGCCGGGTAGAGATTGGCTCATATTTGGAATAATTTTTAACAAATCTAGCGCTTCTTCGTGCGATATTAATATTCATTAACGCTAATTTTAGGAATATGACAAGTGTAACTGTTACTTACTACCAAACCATAAACGAGAGGTTGTATTGATTGCTGTTGAAGACAAACTGAAACATTTATTTAGTGAGGATGGAACGACCGGCGACTCATTTGTGCTCTTGCTTGCGTACGGGTAGTTTACATTATGCCGTCCTTCGAAACTCAACGAGCCGAAATTAAGCGTCACGTCAACTTTGGTACAAAGCGATGACAGAAAGTTGCACTGCATGAGCGGAGACACAATGAGGAAAGACACAACGTTGATTTGATTCGAATGCGTTTGTGCTCAACCAGTTAAATACGCGCATGATTGCGCCACGTGCTGAAGTCATTCGTATCGCATCTGCATTACTTATAAATGTTGTTGAACAGCACATTGTGAATTCGCGATTTGTTACTGCGTGCATTTCAGTGTCCACAAGGTACCTTAGCCATTGTTTACAGTCTCATGGTGTATTACAAAACTGTGATAATCAAATGATTGCTGCATTAAGATGCGTTACTACACATGCGCAATAAAGACATTGTTCACAGCAATATGCTAAACATAAAACGGACATACTTGATGCACTTCTACGTTTGGTTATTTGATGCCTTCCGTTGAAATGATGCTGCATTGTAAATAATAGCACCGATGGGCATGTATGTAATACATTCAAATTCAATTCCATGTTTGCATGAAGCACCGGAAGACACGCCAGCCCGCAGCGAGGTGGATGGAAACCACGAAACAAATGAATATTGTGATGCTGATGTAACTGTGAACTAAAACTGTAACAATGTAAATACGAGTGTATGCAACTATTGAATTTTAAGCATGAACCAAAATTTCAACAATTACGTTACGAGATAAATGTAAACAATTAAAATCAAACGTAGGCGCAATGCAAATGACATGGCTCGATGTGTGTAAATATTGGCCGTGGATCGGGGCCCGCCGTGCGCTACGGCGCATGCGCGTTTGAAACACGTGTTTTAAGATGTTGTTCCTGTTTCTGTTTGTACAAGTACATAATTATAATGTTGTTTAACTAACGAACGATGGACGGACGTCGGCGCATGGCACACAGGAGACTATTATAGTTGATACGAAGAGATATTAAGCGTATAAACTAATTAATTACTTACTTAATGATATTACACATTACACTAATATGCAGTGTGTTCCATCGGAACGAGCGTTCATTTGCTTTCGACACAGATGGTTGGTTCATTTCTATATATATTTGACGGTTGGAAGTAAGAATTAAGTTTTGTGTTGTTTTCATGGGACACCTTCTATATTATAAACATAGTTGAATATTTTAAATATTAATAAAATAATTAATGCTATTATAAGTTACACTCTTTGATATTTTCGACACATGGGCGGAATGGAATTTTTATATTTGGTTTGGCGATGTCATCCCTATTTTGAGTTCAAATGTTTTCTTGGCTACGAATTGAAACCAATTTTATTTTAATAGCATTTCCTTAATAAATTTGTTAAATACCCAAATCCTTCTCGAACACGATGCTATCCTGAGATTAAAGCAGTGTAGCATCCGTATCCTTTATATTTATTGACGGAATCATTAAAACGCGATTGGAAAGTTGCGATCCTAGTTTGCAAATTGACGAGTGCACGTTTTCTTCGTGCTGCGTCTTTGTTCGCAGTTCGCACTGCACCCGGGTACTTACTCTCGCTTGCAAACGAGGGCCGTGGGTAGTTAACGACTTAAAAATGGTCGCGAGGCGAGCAAAAAGCGCCAGGCTAAACTAAAAAAAGAGAAACTAACAAAGCGGGGCCGAGCGCACAGCCCCGGCATGTGTGGCGTGTGTGCACGCACACGTTTTCGACTGCACTTCTTCATTTATGCTCGGCTCATTTCTTCCCAAATTTGAGAGAAAGCTAGCGGCGGACCAACCGCCAGATAACGGTATCGCAATTTATATATGCATTTGCAGTCAATAGTGTTGAGATGAGGCCGGCGCGGCGCTGGTAGCCTCGAAAACCCATTGCAATCAATAAAACGTTGATTCATTTTATTAGCACTCTTGCCGGGCTAATAAGCCCGCGAAATAAATGCGCCCTTCTGCGTGCCGCGCACAGATGTCACCCGGATGCGCAAATCTGCGGCGGCGTTGGCGAGAGTGAGTGATACGCGCGCAAATGTACAATGTCGGGTGGCTCATTGAATTTGCGTATTGCGTCATAAAATTCGTGCACTTTGCGGGCGCTGGAGTGCGTGCAGCTTTCTGCTTAGCTGACACACGCAGCGCACGAGATGCACGAGATGTCTGCATGTCTTTTTCTTTGCACCTCGTTGCTCGCAATGCCGGAGGTGATTTCGCGCTGCCGAACTGTTTAGATCGGTTGGTTCAAGACATGACGTCATACTTGAACCGGGTTTGTACCTCACACGCTAAAAATCATTGTGACTGTTGAGTGTTCAAATTTCCAGCTGTTGAGTTACAGGACATGTATTATATAGCGTTTTCCAGGGACAATACTGGAGAAGTGGAGAAGTAGAGACCTGGTGTTACACTTTTTTCAACTAAAAACTTCCCTGGTGCATGTTTATTGGAAAACACATTTGTGAACTAGGTACAATAACATTTTTTCCATAACCTCAACGCAAATTACACTGAAGCTACACCGGCAAGTTTTTTACACCAAGTATGCCAATGGAAAACAAAAATGTGCACTGAACGTGCCACTGGAAAACAAAAGCTGCACCAGTTCAGGATCAGGGTTGCCACTGGAAAACGCTAACGAAAAAAATGTTCGTTTAAACACTGAACATTTACTTTTCATCGTTATAAGTTGTAATATTAAAATTACCCATTTAGACAATTTGACTTTCTAACCTCTATTTTTTTTAGTCAAGTCGGTGAACCCCCAAACTAATGCCTACTTTCAAACAACACAAATGTGCGCTTTCCTGCGGTTCGCTCAGTGTGTAGCTATCGGTTTGTGTGACATCATTGTTCACATGGACTTGTCAGCCCAACATGCAACCAAACAGCGCGAAATCGTTTGCGTTCGAACCAAACTAACCCGGTCGTTTCGGTAGGGCAGCGCGAAATCACCACTGGGCTCTTTCCTTTTCGGCGTTAATTCCAGCGTTTGGCCGCGAACATGTTTCTTGTTTCGTTTCTCGTTTCGCTTCTTTCGCAGCGCATGAATAGGATGCGATGGGTCGCGTTCGCAGCGTGATGGTGCATTTCGGCGATGACCTAGATTCCGCCCGGCTGCCAGTTGCAACTTGCAGACGGCAGGACACGGCGAGCGCACCGCAGATCCGCCCAACCGCATTCGGGCATTCGCCACTCACCATGCACGAGAACATTCAATGATGGTTTTAATTTGGTTTTGGTGGCTCCAGCGCGGTGCGATAGTCGTGTGCCGCTTTTGAAAGTGCGCTTTATTCGGCGCATACAAGAGTACTTGTGTGCGCACGAGCAGTAGCGCAACACCACTGATCAAGCTTACAGAGAAACATCGATAACCCACTATTGATATTGACTAGTTTGATGTTCAGTACATGGGAAGTGTTCATAGATATGTCGTGCCGAATTTCCGAAAGAAGATTTCCCGCCGGGCCGCTCATCTATTTTGCTCGTTTGCAAATATATAAAATTGCTAAATTTTAGGGTTACTTTTCGGGCACTTAAAGCCCAGCCCAGTTTTTACTGGGCTGTAGCTTACAAAGCGTCCCTTGAACTGTCAGAATCTGCAACGTAACTTGAAAAAGCATTGTTTCTATATATCAAATATTCTAAATATCAAATTTTTGCCAAATTTTAGGGTCCATTTTCCGGCACTTTCCCCGTATTTGACCCTTACCTTAAAGAGGTTATTTTATACTCCTAGAATCAGGGAGTCCGGAAAATATAGCGCAAACTGGTTTTTTTTCTGGGTTGTACCTTAAGAAGTGTATTTTTAGCTCTCAGAATCTGTAAAGGAAGTGATTTCAAAAGGTCAAAAAATTGCCGGATTTTAGGGTTTATTTTTGCGAATCCCTGCCGTGAACGGGTTTTGCTAAACTCTAATTTCCGAAGAAAGTTATTTTTGCTATTTGCATCTGTACAGGAAACCGGAATTTAAGAAAGAACAGCGCGTTCGGAAAACATAGCGCATTTACCGTCGCGGAGTTTCCAAATCTAAAAATATTGTCAAATTTTAACGTATTTTCAGGAATTTCAACTCGCGTTTTTTTTTTTGCTGTATCCTAAGAAAACTCAGCTGTTGGCTGTCGGAATCTGCTAAGGAACTTGAAAACGAACCGCACGTTCGGAAATAATATAGCGCGTTTTCCCTCTTTTGAGGGCTGTACTTTACTGGGCTGTACCTTAAACAGCGACTTTCCAGCTATACAAAAGGACCACCCCTGCTTTACAGTAATATATTTAGAATTACTGACAATGTTGTTTGTAACGCGAAATCACAATGGTTGCCGGTGGGGCTTAGTATATAATTTTATTCAACAAATTGATGCACAGAAATATTAAACATTGTTAAATTACCATCTTCTTCTTCTTCTTTTTATTCCTGACCGTTTCGCTGGCACGGCTATGCTTTAGACCTGTTTTTATCCAGACATTGCTGGGTCTATGACCACATGAGCATCACCTTAGGTTGGTTGGTAGCTGATAGTCAAAGTTAATATATATAGGTATGACTAGCGGAGAGAGTAGAGACGTTCTAGATATGCGAGATTACTCTCCAATCTAGAATCCAGAGCACGGACTTAGATAACATGGACTGGACACGATAGGAAAAAAGCCGGGCTCTTAATGTCCAATTCCAACAGATGGCGATAGCTGCACTCTGCCCTGTTCACTTAAGAACATACGACTTGACCAAAGTTGAAAGCATGTATCTATCACCAGAATGAGCGCGGATATGCTGGTACATAAATAATATTGTTATTGTTGCTTTATTAAAAAATCCCTACTAGTTCCTTTTTCTTAAAATTCGCGTTACTAATATGCAAGTTGCAAGAGAGACAAGAGAGACAAATATTGGATAGGTTAGATCACGTGGTTAGAAACATGTTTTCGCGTGTCATGCGTTTTCGCCCTCTGGTGGTTACGCATATTTGGCGGACAATAAAAGACCCACTAATACACGCCTGCTGTCCAGTCCAGGATATCTAAGTCCGTGATCCAGAGTCAGTTAGTTAGTAAATATTGAGCGCACCGCCAGGATCCGCCATTTTCTATCCAATTGCTGATCTGGTTTCCTATATCTGCATTAGATGTTGTAGTGATTATATTCATTCATGATCAGACGAAGTCATTCGTATTATTAACTGCACAAATGAGCACAGTAGACATGGTAGGCAACCAAAAGCTCAATTGGTGGAAATTGGAAAAATGGCCGCCTTATGAGTCCCATTGATGGCGGTACTCTCTATATCTACTGACTCTGCTAGAGCTCTAAATATGTGAGTATGCTAACCCGCCAAAAAAGGACCTAAATAGAGTCCACTTTCTTACCACTCAATGGAATTCGTGCTTTGGTTTAAAATTAATTTTGAGGGTAGTTTTTCATCAATTTTATTTCTGCGCCAACGGCTAGGGTAGATGATAAGGAACACATTAAAGATGGTAAATTTGTATGAGAAGAACCGTTTGTTATTAAAAACAGACTATAAGGTAGTTGAGTTTATTTTCCAATCAAGTGGGCAGGCGCTGGATCCAATATGGCGTCTCAAAGTTGATTGAGCTTTTCTGGACTGTTCAATAAAAAAATGCTTTTAGCTATCAGAAACTGCAAGAGAACTCAAAAAGAACTACGCGTTCAGAAAATATAGGGTATTTTCGTCGGGTGTTTTCAAAATGTCAATTTGCCAAATTTTAGGATCCATTTTGCACCACTTTCTTTCTCTTGGTCGGGCTTTGCTGGGCGGTACCTTGAAGTGAGTCTTTTCAGCTATCAGATTCTGCAAAGAAAATTAAAAAAGGACTATTCGTTCGGAAAATATAACGTATTTTCCATTGTGAACATCACAAAGCTTTCTTGCTGTACAACGTACTCAAGTGATGTTGACGGTGAAGCTAAAAAGGAATGCAGTATTCGATATAAGAAATTAATTTAAGAAAAGCGTTTAATGAATTTTTCTGAACTTACTATAAACTTAAATCATTCAACGTTTTTCATCAATTCGCAGCTAAATACGTTTACTTTCTGAAGATATAACACATAACATGCACTGTTATTCACGCTATATTGGAAGGAAATATTATGAAGTATCAACATATTAATTCTGAAGGTTGTAAAAACCAAAAGTGTGGTTGTGGTGTATTAAAAAGGAAGCTGGTTGCCGAATTCACCTGTTTGACAACATAGGCTATTTCGTTACGAAAAATATTGCGTAAGCGTGTTTCGAGTGTACATGCTGCCATTTTGTTTCCTCGCTGAAGTACTAGAATGTTACATATTAAAAACGTAATAAGCATAACTTTTTGCTTAATTCAATTTTACGATTCCCGGATTCCAGCTCGTCGCCATCGTCAGGGCAGCAGCTCCTTTGTTCCGCACGCGCGCGGCGCCTAGCAGTAGGCTGAAATTTTATAACTAAGTGTATTAAAATTTCCCTCATTTCGGCGCCGCTCCCCGCGGCCCGCTCATCGCGGGCGCGCTCTTTGTTCGCGCTGCGGCGTTCCTCATTTTTCACGTTCGATCCTCCCGCCCCCCGCGCGCCGCTAGTGGCAGTGCGCGCGCGCCCCCCGTTCGCTCGGCGCGTAAGCTTGTTTGTTGTTTGCCATACCGTGCGCTATTTATATAATATTTCCATTTTCATCTCCTCGTCGTCGTAAAACTCCTCCAGGAGGATTCCGCACTTTCCTTTTGCGTTTCCTTTCCGTGTGCCGCTGCCGTCAAACATGCGCGAGTAAACAGCGAAGCAAGCCGCCACTTCAGGGCCGCACTCAGCGATTGCTCGCGCAAAATTACCAGCTTTGAATACGACTTGATTTTATGATTGGCGATGGCTTTCTAGATATTGATGCAATTGGCGGTGGAAGTGTCACAGTTGCATAGGTGCGTGGCGTGTTAAGTGCTAACGGCAGGTTTTTAAGACAGGCGTATTATAGCGTGTTTGCAAATGCAAAATAGAGACAGCGCGCAAAGCACGCCGAAACACGGAAAAGCACGACAACAAGAAAGGAATGCGCGAAAAAGCAAGAGCGCCGAGCGAGCAAGATTGATGCGCGCGAGCAAGGCGGGCGAAAAAGGGAAAACAAGATGAAAACTGGCGGCACGTGCCTGATGGGAATTGAACGAGTAACAAGTCCTTATACAAATGCTTACGCACGCCGCCGCCGCCGCCGCACACAGGCGCACACGCAGGCGGCGCTCCCCCGCGAAGGTACTCACACCGCGCCGCGCTGTTTTTGGTAGCGGGGTGGGGGGCAAAGAATGCAAAAATACGAGCACGTTCGTTACGCTCTTATCTTATGTCTTTGTTAAACGCCGCCGCTGAAAACTATTGATTTATTTCGCATCCGGCGCGGCGCCCACGCAGGCCGCCCGCTTCCTGGTTATGCGATCATAACGCGGCGCGAAGTCAAAAACGCAAAACGCGCGCCCGCAGCGAGCAACAATTGCGCGGCTGGCAGCGGCGGGCGGGGCGGCGTGCGGCGCGGGCCGGGCCCAAGCGCGCGCTAAACGCTTTCGCACGTCCGTTTTTCGCGCCGCGGCCTGGTGTGGGGGGTGGGTACGTGTTGCGTACGAGCAAAGAAGAAGCGCAAACATTGCGTCGATTCGCGGCGCAAACAAAAGCCGCCTGCCTGCCAGCCGCCGCCAGCGCCAGGCCGAAAATGTAAAACGTAAAGAAAACATGTAAACAAACGAATGCGGAGGGCAAAGGGCGAAACAAAGCGGCAGCGAAAATGACAGCTCGCGCGGCGACAACATTAACGCGGCGCGGGGCATGACGTATATGCGCATGATGTGTTGATAATGCGAATAACGCACGCGCGGGGGCGGCCGCGGCGGCGGTGGGCGCCGCGAACCGGCAGATGGGTGCAGATTAAGCGCGTTTCCCGCTTGCGCCCTTTTTTTGTTGTTATCCGCGCGTGAAAAACTGGCAGCGAATCGAAATGGCGCGTGTTTGCTTTTGGCGACGTTCATTTGTTCAGATGTGTCGTGCGCAATAGCGTTGGAATGTATCGCAACCAAATAGATCATATCAATCGCACGCACCAATCATGCGTGCTGTTTATTCAGAATGCAATTTCACTTTTGTACAATATTTACAAATCTTATCCACATCCACATGAAGGCTTTATAATCCAGGATAGAGTTGATAAACAATTATTGTTATTTGCTGTCATCCGAATTCCCAATGCGGAGAAGAGGAAATCAGCATCCAGTGGATCTATTTATTGTGATGCAATTTTCTATTCAATCGGAAGCGACTGGCCGCAATGGAGCAAAACATTGCGCCCCGTCGAAAATTTGATAACATTCGAACACGCTCATGCATAAACATTACGTTTAATAATGCTTGATTGGCAGCGAAACATGAAAATGCCCAAAATTGCAAAAAGGGGTGCGCGCATTGAAAAATATTTAAAATTATGTAAACGCGCGCGGGCTCCACGCTCGCATGCATGCAAGCGATGATAAAACGGCGTGACACGTGCGATAAAAGCCGCTGTTGGCGAGTTACGCAGTGTCGTTCAATTTGCGGCCGCCATTTCCAGTGATATGTGAAAATAATGTTGAAAGAAAATTAATAATGGAAATGGCGGATTGATGTTTGGAATGAATTCATTGAATTGAACTATCCATGTCGATTTGTGAAAAGTTCCATGAATTGAGATAAAAACGATGCACATATATTGAAACATGTGGAAATTATACATATAAATATAATTAATTATATTTATATATGTAAATAATCCATCAGTAATTCATTATTATGTAGCTTATAGCTTCTGAAATATTCTGCCGTTATTCACAAACACGGACAGGAAATATCTGCAACAGTCAGGCATTGTGTGGATTAAATGATGGCCCAGCAACAAAACCTACAAATTCTATTACTTATACTAAATAATAATTAAATAATCTATCCAATAGTGTAAATTACAGGCGCACTGCAAGCTTCGTTCATGAAATACACTGCATGGAAGACGATATATAAACAACATAACAAGATCCCATGATTTGCTCAATTTCAATGTCGATTAAATGATAGCACAGCAACACAATCCCAAAATCTCTTTACTTATTCTAAAAAATAATTAAATTATCTATCCACTATTGCAAATTACAGTTGCACCGCAAACTTGGTTCATGAAATACACGGATTGAAAGTTGGCAGTGCACATAAGCTACAACACAACTTAATTTAAATCGGAAAAAAATCATAAATACAAACTCACGTCTCGCATAAGCTCGCACGTTATATTTTATATATTTAATGAGAAAGGAAATTCAATATAGTATCTAGAGATAGCGGAATTGGCTGCACTAAAAATGCTTACTGAAAATTATTACCAATTCCATGCAATCATTCATTCCAACTCGACTTTAGTATTTTGTTACTTTTCTTTGATTAAATGATAGGTAATGAGACGTTCTATTTTGAGATACAAGATTGAGGTGCACTAAGTTATTATTGGAGTGGCAGAGTATTTCCAGACTCCAACTTCAATGCAGTGTGCAGTCATTTTATGTTACTAATTGGCCAATTTTCTAAATGAATAAAGCAGGCAGTATTACCGTCAACATGACTTTCACTGAAATATACCAAGGTCAAAAAGCTCGGATGGCTGCTATAATCAGAAGTAATAGTCATATACTCTCTTTTCAACAACATCTTTTGTAATTTTATATAATATGTCTTCGTTGATTTTTTTTTTATAGTATCACATATAAATTCATACTAAGTTTTATCTATTTTTAGTCAAATTTACTTTTATATATATATATATATATATATATATATTTTAATGCAAATAATAGTTAGGTGGACCAATATCGTGGTGATGAACAGTCACAACCAAACAAAAATTGGATTGGAATTGGAAGTGATTTCTAATAATTGAGGAAAACAAAATCCGTAAGAATGTCTCATGTGGAAAACCGTTAGATTTGATTTCTTTGATTATGCTTTCTTTTGTTGTAGTCGCAAATATGTGCTATTGGTGGTTTCAGAATCGCAGAAGTATGTTGAAGTATAAAGTCAACACAATGCACTAAAACATTATATGTACCAAGTGAGTTTCCGATTGCAATATGATTACAGAAAGTTGCAATACGTGAACCAATATTTGCTATTGGTGGTCGCTGGATACGAACAACATCGATCAATAAAAACATGTTAAATATTTTAACGCTAGAAATAGCAGTTTATATGAAACTCCCTGTTTTGCTTGCTTTGTAATTCGAAGGCAGCCTAGATCTCAGACCCTATAAATATTGTAATATGTAATACTGCTGGGATCACACGTCACAACGATACTCATTTGCAATATAAAAATCTATTTACTTCAGTCATGTTTATGAAAGTATATAACTCAAAGCATCTGAAGTCAGAACGAGGTTTTTGCAATCGTTGCCTTGTGACGACGGAGGAGTAAAATAAGCTTCCTTTTGATTTTAGGCTAATTAAAAAGTCCATTTAGTTAAATACTATATTGTACAGAATTATACCTATGCAAATGAAGAGTAAAATATTTAAAACGTAATGTAAACGATTTTTGCAATTAACAGAAAAATCAAAACCGAAGCATGTAGATCAATTGGTATGAAATTAGAGAAAATTTCGTTATAAAACGAATTGAAAATATTCGATTGAAGGTACATTGGACCCGATGAAGACGCTGACTTTCCAGTGAACTGTCGTGAAGGTTGAAAACACTTTGATTTTTTTCATTAATTTTGAGTTTCATTTGAGGTTTCTCCTTTGAGTTTTCCTCCCACGAATGGAAGCAAAGCCATAATAATTGGAGAGAAAAAAAAGTTAAAAGGAAAACGAACGTTCAATCTTCAGCAAGCCTTATTAGTCGCAAAATATATTTATATAATCGTTTATTGACGAATTTACCGCTTTGCTACTAAAGACATGTGACCATTTGATTAATAAATATGAAGTAACGTTCCCGATGAGATTTTAATGTTTTCGAAAACTTTCGACTTCAGAATTTGCCGATTTAAAACAGTTTTTGACAATTTATCATATATTTGCTAGAAAATATAACTGTATAACTTAATGGATTGCAGACGAAATGCAAAAATATCTCACACGTAGGTAATAAGAGTATAAAATAATATCTCAATATCAGTCTGAAATATTCAAACCCCGCGTGCACAATCAATCAATGAGCGCAAACTTCGGGCTGGTTTGCTTGTTGTAGAATGCAGTGCAAAACCCATCGATCTATCAATAAAATGCCTCGCATCTCCATCTCCAAGAGTAGGTTTGATATTCATTGGGAATACCCTGTATGCGCCGACCCACGGTCATTAATAAAAATTACCTCCAGTCGCTGGCAGACAGCATCGAAAAAACGCAATAAAAGAATCCAAGCACATTCAGCGCAGCGCTGGTCACACAATCAGCGCCTGATAACCGCCGCGTGGACGGTAAATGTGCATATTATGCGAACGCGCCCGGCGAGCTGCAGCTGATTGGGCATGGCTCGGTGGAGAATCGACTGCATCGAGCGATGTTGCATCTCTCACTTGAGGTCAAACGCAACATCATTTAGTACCGTTACCGCAATGGCGATGCGGACGTTCGCTCAGGCTCAGGCTGCGCGATCCTCGGACGCTTCCTTTGGAAGAGAGATGCGAAGGCAATGCGGGCGATTTCGCGGATGCATGCTGGATGGTGGAAGTTGTAGCCTGCAACGCGGTGCTCAGCTGAAGAGTGGTTTTCTTGCGAGTTCATCGCAGCGAGGCGGCTACTTTCTACATTCTTCTGGGTGGAACCAGCACCGTTATTAGCGATTATATTTGACCTGAACAAAGAAATAGCTTTTTTACTCAAACCCAAACGCAAACTCAAATTCAAACTCAAACTTAACCTCAAACCCACAAACGTCAAACCTCAAACCACAAACCCAGCCGTGATGTTGTCTTCACATCAAGTGAATAGGATTTGGAATTGCAACCAAATTAAAAACTTGCAAACAGACATGGCAAAAGAAATGCACGAAGAACCATAACAATGCGAAATCGCAAATTGCAAGAAATGCAAGAAATTAACAGCGCCCGGTCGAAAACGCTAACAAAAGCGGAAGGAGACGCAATAATAGCGAAATTTAAGAAAAACAAAGAATCCTAACATGGCGAGTCGTAATGAACGAACAAAGCGCAGCATCCAGCCCGAAAATACGTACTCAAGGGGTT
>JAODGB020021184.1:0-18527 GCA_027574905.2 Earota dentata | reverse complement strand
CCGCTCACCACCCGCCCGCCGCCGACGCGGGACGCCAAATATTGAAGTTGCGACAGGCGGTCGTCTAGTGCCCGCTCCGCCTCCATGCACAATATGCGCGACGACAAATTGTAAATTAAACGCGACAAAAGCGACATTTAGAAAACAGTTGCCCTGTGTATTCGGGGGGTGGGGCGAGGGCGCATACGGAAGTATGCATTCGGAAACACGTGCGTAATTGCATTTCCCAGAGCACTCCCAGGTATATAACATGGCCGCGCGCTTAACTGAAGCAAACAAATATGGAAATATTTACAGCTGCAACTAGAGGGCACATTTTATTATTAAATTGCTAATACACGACTGCAGTAATTTGGAAAGTAAAAGCGCCATGTCCCTGCATATTGTCATACACGGCTTTGATGAATTAGCCAGTGCGTATGCGATACGAGTCGATTCATTGCGGAAAACTTTGTTTGCGATAACATTCTGCTGCTACTCCGCGCTTCACAACTTGTTGCTAAATGCAATTTCGCAGCGAGGGTGATTAGAACATGTTCGGCGTCTTGAGTCCTCGTAACTTTGTTTTTTTCGCGCATCACATTTATTGAGTTCCGGAAGAAATGATATTTTCCGCCCGCGCCCAGAAAATGAGCAGACACTTAAATACGCGGCACTCTGGCATTTTCATGCGCATCATCTTCGCGTGTGCTCACCTGGGAAAATGCCTGTTTATTTACGCCTATCGAAAAAGTTGGCAGGCGAGTGATCGAAGAATGGCTCCGCTGTACGAACAACGCGCGTTCTTCGCGTCGCTTTTAATGGTCTTATAAAGTTAGTATCAGTATCGATATCGATATCGATATCATCATCGCGCGCGCAACACGGCATCGCGACGCCCTCCATTATGCGATTTTTATAGACGAATTTCGTTCTTTATTTATAATGGGAAACGATTGTG
Organism: Earota dentata; assembly: GCA_027574905.2. NCBI lineage: Eukaryota > Metazoa > Arthropoda > Insecta > Coleoptera > Staphylinidae > Earota > Earota dentata. The sequence continues at coordinate 17,587 of JAODGB020021184.1, read as the reverse complement.
CGATCAGGCGATCGTCGCTGGCGCGCTATTAGGCAGGATTATGCCGTGAGCACCGGCGCAGAAGGTGACGTGCTAAACTCGCAATTTCATGCCCCTCCACGCGGCATTGCAAATTGGAAATGCGCGAGTAAATACCACGATGGCAAACTTTAAACAAAAAAAAACAGCCGACATGCGTTCGGCTTAAATGAAAGCGATTATTAAACGATCGTAAAATTGCGCCTGGAAAAACAATTTATGTAGGAGAGGAGGTGCTTTTGGAAAAGTTTTATTTCCTGCCTGGATATCCTCGCCCCGACCGGGATGCGCTGGCGGAGTAGTAGCTCGGGATGTGGAGCAGTCGACCGTTCCAATCGCTTCGTCCCGTTTCATTCCTATCAATGCGATTCGATTTTTGGATTATTTCCTGAATATGTTGAATGCGTTCGGCGCGCCGAAGGGATCTTGATTCCGGTGCTACGTGTCGTGATGTCTCCATAAGGCGGATAAGTTGCCTACGTGCACGGACGACAATAAGATTTTATACGTCGCCTTAAATTACGTACCAATTTCCACGAACTTAGACAGTTGCTGCGAGCAGTCGCTCCTTCATATCGTTAGCCTTATCTGGGAATAAGTCTGCCAACCTGACCCAGCGTCGACATCGTACAATAGTTGGGAGGTTCGAGCCGGCGCTGCACTCGAGGATTCGAGCGCAGTAAGGATTCGATTCGTTAATTTTCTTCCTGCGCCAAAAGAAAAATTCTGATGAAATGTTGTTTACCATAGCGTGACTTGTTAACAGAATTGAAATTCAAAATGCGGAAAATATGGCTTTCAACTAACTTAGAACCTAGATGAATGCAGCATACTCACTATCAAAAAAGCTACCGAGCAGCCAGTTTCGGAGCAACCGAGCATTGCAATACGCGGGCGAAGATTCCGTCCGCCAGTTATGTTGACATATGTGCGTTGGGAAATGTGAAAAATGCATTATTCATAATTTCAATTTTCAATTCAATTTCCCCGGCACTTGTGCGCCTTTTTCGTCATCGCATGCCCGTTTCCGCAGCCATTGTTGAGAACTTTAATCGCGCGATGTGCACATATTCAAGGAAAGCCTTCAATGGGAAGAGAAACGTTTCAACCAAATTGTTGGCAATTTAAGCAATCACTATACATCACACTGGATTGATGAAATGGTTAATGAAGTTAATGAACCGGCAATTATATTTCTCAAGACTCTCCAGAGTCGAATAAGGCTCGACGGGTCTAGGCGATCCGAAAGTTTACACACGATTTACGGGCCGCTAGTAACATACGTACAAACTCGTAAAAAAACACGTAATTACTCCCTATAATGCTGTGTAACGTTTTGTAGGTTTTTTGTTCCGGCAGCATTTACTAATGTCCGAGGCACACACAAAAAAAAAATTAATCCCCCGAGTTACTTGTGAGCTTTATAAGAAAGACTACCAAACTACCCGAGTACCCGACGACCGACCGACTACTCGCCGCCGCCGGTTTCTTTGTACCCAGCCAGGACTTAACTGCCGCATAGGAAAAAATCCTGGTTAAGGGCATGCTTTTCTGTAAATTAGAACTTAATAACTCACTGACGTTTATGACTTGCTGGCAATCTTTTCTAAACTTACAACGACTTGAATACTCAAACGTTTCGCTTCTTTATTGCCGCTTGCAGCGTTTCCCGAATGATTATTGCCGGTGCGAGGGCGGAAATTTCAAGATGCGGCCCTGGAATCATCCCTTCCGATAGAGGCGTGCACTACAGGAGCGCGGCGATGTTTTATAGTTGATTAATTTCGCAATATGATGAACGATAAGGCAAAAAGGAGCGGAAAATAGGCGGCTAGGAAAAAGCGAGATGCGAGGCGCGCACGCCGAACATAATAATGTGTGAGGGGCGGGCACTGCAACCTACATATTTTACGTTTAACGTGCACGGGGGGGCACAGTTAAAGAGGGGGACGTTAACGTATTAGGTATTAGGTTTTGCCGTTAGCGTTCCGCAATATCTTCACTTCTCACCGGCGATGGCGGCCGTTATGAAGCACACCGGATCCTTTCCGAAGAATGCCCGCGTCCAAAGAAATGAATAATTCCCCATGTATTTTTTATATGTGCACGATTCATTGTGTGTCCTTGGCACTACCGCCGCCGTTTAATTTGCGCCCATTGTGCCGCTGAATTGTATCTTCATGTCGAACTATAAAACAAATGAAACGTATCGAAACATTTACTGCTTTCATTTCGTAGACAATGGGAACAATAGTGCGAATCCGGAAAAGGTAAAGCGCCCCGGACCGTAAAACCGTAAACTTGAAAACGCGGAAACGTAAAAATGCGAAATCGCAAAATCACGAGGCCGCTTTGTCGCCGCGCGCAAGCAGCAATCGCCGAAAAGTGCCACACACATTTGCACACAAAAAAAAACGAGCAACGCACCGACCCCCGACTGATAGGCAACACAATGCGCCGCCGGCGCTGGATGAAACTATACGGAGCGGTGCGACTATTAGAGACACAAACATCTCCTCCGCAACGGTCAGCGTCGTCACAATTTTATTTTATCGTCCAGGATTCCGGGATTGACACGTTGACACTAAAGCGCAGAGTGGGGCAGCGCGTGTCAGAGCTTTGTCCTTTGTTTCACATTCGCATTCTCATTCGGCAGGAGAATTGGAATTTGCGCGCGACACATGGAGATTAGATGCAGGAAGCGGGAGGGGGATGGCGGGGAGTCCTGGTGTGAAAGTTGCGAAGTGTGCGCGGCGGCGCGACTGCGAAAGAGGGTTGTTGTGTCAGCCAGCGTTGCTGTTTGTCAACGAAGAAACCAAGCAGCGCAGTCCCAGGAGTTCCTTCATCACTGCCCAAGCACACCGCAACATCCAGGGCCGTGATAGTCGCGACCCACGATTCCAAACATCCCGGAAGTACCCTAGACCGTGCTAGTCGTAGTTGAGGACTGGGCCAAAGTGGCGCCCAGATGGCCAACTACGGGCCTGCACGCACCAACGCCACCAAGCATTTGCCGTTCGTATCTTGTGTCTTGTGGCTCGTGGCTCGCAATTTTTTGATTTACCTTTTAGTAGCTCTCTCTCCATTCTCGCGCGGCCGGGGACTTTGTCTCCGGCGCGGCGTCCCGCTTTGTTTCCGCCGCGCGCCGCGCGCAAACTGAACATAATAGACCTCCGGCGAACAGATTAGAATAATTAAGTGTGCGTAGTTTTTGTGGCGCACAAAGCCGCGCAGCCGTCAAAGCCGCAAAACAGACATTTCGCGCGGCGCCGACTCTGAAATGAGCGTCGCTATTCTTTACACTTCATAACAAATCCGAGGGGCTGATGGGTCGCGAAGATATCGCCATCCCGCATCGGCGCGGAACTTCGGCGCGCGGATCGGCCCCCTCCCGCAAGATGTTATCGACGGTCATTAAAGTCTTATTGAACTATCGGCGCAGTTTTTGCATGCGCCGAAACTCCCTGAAACTCGGATTGCCAGCGCCAGCCCGAGTTGAAAACTCTAAACAAACAATAGTTCATTTTCGAGTGTCTCCGCTGGCTGCCGAGCTCCTCCCCGGGCGCAAATCGCAAGCCCCCGCGCAAAAATCGCATTGTTTGCGTCGCTTAAATGACTCTCGACCGAGGATCGCCCGCGCCGCCGCTGGCCTCCTCCGCCCCGAAGGACATCCGAGGGGCCGGATCCTTTTATCGTTCTTTAACGAGCAGAAAAAGCCGGCGACTGATTTAAATTATTCCCAATGCACCCGAACGTCTGGCCGGCCCACCGTTCTGATTAACTCTCAATTGCGCCCCGGAATGAGGCTTGATGCTTGGCTTGATAAACGACGCCGCCGCGCTAAATTCAAATGCGATCTGCGCGCGTGTCTCCGGCGCGAGAGGACGAGCAGGACAAACAAAAAGCGACATTGTGGGACAAGCACACACATGCACAGCCCATACGAGCGTGCGTCTCCGCTCAGGATGCTATTGTGACGTCGGTCGATAGTTCTTATTGTCGTTTTTGTCGTCGCAAATGAACTGATTCCACGGTGTTTGATTTAACCAGTCTACCGTAACACAGCGTTCATCTATTGATTCCGTCTTCAATATTTTAGACTCGGATCACAATCCAAATCGGAGGTTATTCCTGCTTCAAGGTCCTAAATGATGGCCTTGGAAAAACGATAATTACAATCTACTCGAAATAAATGCTAAACAATGTTGGTAAATAACGCTACACGTGTGCAAATTGTGGATTAGGATAAAACGTGCGGAAAAGCATCGCGAGTGCGCATTGTCGGTGGTTAATTATACACGTCTCGCCATTGTTAACATCGTTAATGATCACAAACACCAGCGCGGGCGCGCGCTAACAATGCGGGGTTAATATTCGCCGTGTCGCATCATCACATTGTATCACATACAACTGCTTCTAATTAGGAGTTATTGTTGAAGCTGTTTTAATTAACACGTATTTTTGTCCTTTGCAGGTGGGTTGGGAGCGCGAGTGCCAGACGCGTCCTCCGCCGGTCAAATGCCGACTCTTCCCTTCGCCGCCTCTTTAATGTTTTTTTTTGCATTTTCCTCGAGCGCCGCAGTAAGATGAAGTGATTTTTTATGCCTGCTTAAACAAGTCAATCATATAAAGGAAAAGGAGGGAGCACACTCTGCGGTGGCGTCATCAATTGTGCGCCGGTATAGATTATTACGTGATGTTTTATTCATGAGTGCCTTGATATGAATAGCGGCCGCAAACGGTGACAGAAGTCGATAGGTCAACGCGTTTTTTCGTGCTGCTAAATGGACTGCTTTTTAACCAAAAGCCCTGTTGTTAGGAAAATGAAACGCATATCGTGCTGCGTGGCATTGTTGTCATCGGGTCGCCGAACACCAAAACACCGAATGTTATGTGTTCCTTTCATATCAGTTCATTACGATTATTACTGTACTATAAGCATGCGATTGCTCGGAATACCACTGATTTGGTTAGTTTTGGTCCCTGACTGAAACCAGCGTTCTGATCCCCAATTTCTGCATCAGTGCAATGTAGTTTGCCGCCCCTGGGATGAAGACTGTTAGCGAGACACAAGAAGAACGAAGAACTTAGCCGCAACGTGTAATTTATATTCATGCATGCAAAGCTCTGAGTATTCTGGCCGCGAGTTGTTCCAATGTCATCGAACCATATAATAGGTAGGTGAGTAATCAAATTGGCGTTTTTCTAAACGTTCCTAGTCGGGTACACATGCCAACGTTTTTAGTTACTTTTTGCGTTAACATGTTTGTATTCTTCCCAACCTGTTTCAACAAAAACGTAATATGTGACTGTGGATATAATACCTTGACACCACACACGTTTTAGGTCCTTCGTGCCGAGTCCTACGTCCTGCGTTCAGCGCGCGCTTCAAGCTAGCTCGAGAAGTAATATCGTTCCCGTTGTTATCGCGATGTCACAACAATGAGACGTCCCTTAAAATCGATTGAAACACGAGCGCTGATTGCCATTCCAATAATGTATTATTTTCATTCGTTCGTTCTGGAGGAGGGAAATTAAGAAGTGACAGTGACGGCATCTGGTATTATTCAAATGCCTTTCAAATCACATCGAAGTGGGCGTAGGTGCGCGCTGAAATTGATCACCATCGGAACAAAGAATTCTAAAGAACGAACGTTTTTAAAGAAACGAATTGAACGCTCGCGACGGAAACTTAGTCAATGTTTTTGTTCCGCGCAATGATATAGGATGGAGGGGGATGAAAGGAAAGTGTTAAATAATAAAGCGGAAACAAGAGCGGGGAAAAAACACCATCGCGCAAGGGTGTGGAAACCGAGCTAAATGATTTATTGTGCCATAAATGAAATATGTACTTCCCGGGGATCATTTCTCGATATTTCTGATTCTACACGCCTCGCGGTCATAATGCCCCAAGTTGCCCCGGCGTCCATATATCTCCCATCCGCCAATTATTGGATGAGAATCGGCAGACACCACTAATATCATTCGATCAGATTGATAGCTCACATCATCCGATATTATAAACTGTTTGCTTCTTTCGTGCCAAAAGAAAATCCATCACTATAAAAGCGAAACGGCGCGGTCTTCCGGCACGCTTGCATTTCCGTGCGCTGAATTTTCATTTAAATTTCTCAATGCGCGCCCGAGTTCTTCATATGCTCATTGGATAACGAGGTGCCTCGCAAGCGTGCGGCGTTGCTGAGCAATCATTTTCGGCGATTATCATAAGCGGAGGCAATTTGCCCAAGCAGGAATTTTCCGCGCGCGCCGCCGGAAGTAGGGCAGCGCCTCGGCGGCGGGGCGCATCTTCTAATCGTCCCTGGTTAGCATTCCATGCGCCTTCAAGTTCACTTTCAATTATGTTTATGGGTTTATTTATCGATGCGCGCCGTAATTGTGTTTCGGCGCGCTCGGCGGCGCGGCGCCGTCCGGAAAATGATAAATGCGCGCGCCGCAAACAGTGTGAAATATTTCTTTTCGTGCGCCATTGTATCTGCAAATATGTGCTCGATTGTGTCATCGCGCCCAGTGATGGCGGCGGAAAAAATATATTTCCCAGCGCGCGTTCGGTTGTTGTGCGCGGTGCGCGCGGAGAGCAAAATAAAACGGGAGGAAAATGACATCATACGCACCGCGCGCGCACGAACAAAATCAATGATGATGATTTGATGGACTCGCTTTTATTCTCTCCTCCTCCCCCCTCCTCCACCCCCTTTTTCGCCCGATCAAAGTTGTTTCCATTTTCCACATCGGTTTTTATTTTTCGATCAGCTGCGTCTTTTGGCGTAAAAAAACTCGCTCGCGATTGCAGAATGTCGAAAACTTTCGTGTTTGGATGCGCTAAATGACTCAAGCAGCAGGATTTGCTTGCCGCGGGCGGGGGCGGTTGAAAAATTGCTCGTAAAAAAGTTCATCATCTGATGCTCATCGGCTGTGGTGGGGCGTTATAAAAAAAACCATGCACAAATGTATGTTTTATACATGGGCATGCATAGTTGCCGGTTCGCCGATGGGATTTTGCGGGTGAATCAAATCTACCGGTGGCTGCCTGCGCGCCGCCCCCGCCAGCGCCATAAATACGTTTTACTGTCGATGTATCCCGATGTATGCCAATGCCTTTTATCGCCGCTGCGGCCTGAATACGTCCGCGCGCGCCGCTTTTTTGACGCGCCGTCGCGTGCATTTCGCAGGACAAGAATCGCAGGACAAGATCGCTTTTATTGTGCAGTATGTCGCCGAATCAGACTTTACGATTCATCGCGTGCGGCGTGCAGCGCGCGGCAGCCTGCACGGATATAATAGCCACTAATATTAGATTTACATAGAAAATTACCGAAGACATTTACGAAGGGCATTCATCAGCGCCGCGCCAAGTCAGCAAGTGGCAATTCAAGCTCGCGGACAAGCGAAGCAAAAAAAAAACCCGAACGCAACTAATTGCAGTATCGCGTGCGCGATATTGCGCTTTTACGGCGCGCCGCGCGCGATATTTGTTTTCGCAATGCCAGGCGCCGCGACGCGCCCCGCCGGCTGGATGGGCGTGCGTTACACCTGCAATCATTGACTAACTCGCCGCGATTAGCGCTGCACGCGCCAGATTAGATACTTGTTGCTATCATTATCACATTGCAAACCGAGGCGAGCGCCGCCGGTTTACATAGCAAACAAGGCGCAGGCGTACGTGTGCGGCGAGTGAGGAATGTCGGCGGGCAATTACCGTGATGGCCCAACACCCCCCGCCACCCTACCGCACCCGCACCCCCACACTCCGCACATAGCGCATGGTAAACCGTGACTACGTACATTTCAACGCCGTGTGGCTTATAGCGCAAATATAAATAAAAAGTTTGAATTTGATGACGCGCAGATAACGGCGAACAAGTGCGCGCTGGCGAGGTGCGAGGCACGAGGAGTGTTTCATTCAAGAGTCGGGAGTTGTGAGTCGGGAGTCAAGAGTCAAGAGTCAAGAGTCAGGAGCGAAACTAGTTAATACCTGCGGGGGGCGCGCACAATGCGCCCGCACACGCCTAATCCCCAATCGCACAAAAATCACGCGGAACACGCGAGAGGCACGCCGGCGCCCGCCGCCCCCTGCCCCCCTGCCCCCGTGTATATAATTTATTTTACTACTTGACGCTGCCGCTGCGCCTCGCCAGCGTTTCTATTTGGCTTGTTTCTTATTTCTATAATGGAAACGTGTCGCGCAAGTTGATTACATTTTTGCGCCGCCGCGCGCGCAGTGGTTGTTGCGTTCGTAATTTACTAGCGGCGATAATGAGCGTTAAAATGTCGCGCGCTCATTTGCGTCGGCGAGGTGTGCGCCCGCGAACAATACCAAACCCTCCCCACTCCCCCCCCTCTCCCCTCCAGTTTACGACTGCGAGCGTAAGCGCGACTAGGCGACATAAATCGCGCCCCCCAGCGGTGATTTTTATTATATTTCGGGTGTGCGACAACCGACAACGCCACTTGCGTTCGCATTGTTTCTGATATGGCGCAATGACGCGGCGACACGAATCGCGTCGATACTCCTAGCTCAGGGGCGCAGCACATCGCTTCCTCAGCGGGGCAGTTATCATCTTAAGTAATATCACTCAACTAGTCGGTATTAGCATGTCGAAACTTCGATCGGCCTTTAACAAGCCCAAATTAGATCGGCGCGCTGTATACATGCGCCGCACTCGCGTTCGCGTTCGAGGTTTGCGTTTACACTCCGCGTTTGCATTTAATGCTAGTTAGTCACAACTCGAAATGTTCTAATAACCATTAATTCGCGTTGAATAATCCAGCGTGCCTGCCTAGCGGGTAATGCCACCTAGCTACTAATAATAATTAGCTGTCTCGCAGAGTGCTGATTTGGTACGTTTCAATTGTAGCCGTGTACCGCAACGCAAATAATTGATTTGTGCCGAAAAACTTGATCACAGCACCGGCGGTGATAGTGCTTCTAATTAATTGCCGGCAAAAGTTAACTATCGATCACACAATGTTTTCATTTCATGTATCATTCAATTAAGTGAAGCTTTATTCTTATTTTTTGCATTTTTACATTGAGTGGATTTTGGTGTTCTTTTCGATTTCAATCAATTGGATGCGAATGGTGCGATATAGCGTTTAAGCGAATAATTAAATTCGAAAATTAGAAAATTGATTAAAACCATTAAGAGCAATCACTGAGTGCCATCTCGCCGCACGCGTGCGTCGCGAATCGATAATTATCGGCGTGAATCGCATCATGAATCGCGCGCTCGAACAACAGCCGCCGCTGCAAAACTAATGGTGGGGAGCAACTTGCCGTTTTGGGAAAACCACACCGCGCCGATCCTTCACGCCGCGCCGCGCGACATAAGTGTATTAATTAATAGACCAAATCACGATGAATTGATTCGCGCTTTCCATCGTCAACTACCAACGCTGAGTGCAAACGCTGAAAGAAATGCACACCGCCAGCGCAACACGAATGAAGAACTAAAAGTTTTAATGAGACATGAAATGTAGATGGTACAAGACACAACCCCGGCGAGCCAGTGCATAATATTGTATGGTTTTGTTGCCTAATGAGTTCATTAGATGAATCGAAACGAGAAACACGACCGGCGCGCACTTTATGCCTTCCGACCGCCAGCGACTGCAAGGCAAACGAAGAAGAGGCGAGATGAAGCCATGCACAAGCGTCCTACCTCGGCCGTCTTGGCATTTTATGAAACTTTCCGCCAACTGCACCGAATGAGAAAACACGGCGCGCGCTGCAAACGTCGTGAGTCGTGAGGTTGCTCGCCAACTCAGCGCTAAGTGAGATAAGTAACGTTCATATTTCCAGCCCCCCGCCCCTCAAACGCCGCCGCTGACAGTGCGGCACGCGGAAAAAAGTAATTACACTTTATTATCACTCCGCTGCTTTAATATTTCAATTATGTTAATGGACACACGCGCATTTAAATCGGCGCGTCGGCGGCGCTGACTGAAAAATATGTGAATCGGCGAAATTACCTAATGCCCTGCAGCACACGCGCCAATGTGTGTTCGGCGGGCGAGCAGCGCGCACTTGTAAACATTATGTTTATTGTTTGCCTGCTCTTTGGCATTTTGTGGCGCCGCTGGTGATGTGACGGAAGTAATTTTTTCGCTCGAACGTTGCGCGACGGGACGTTTTTGTACAATTAGTTGAGCAAATAGCCGAAGAAGGCCTAAGGGCGGCTTCGCGCCGTGAGGCTTGGAGGTGAGTTATTCGCTCGGAATGACCGGGGTTACAAAGGAAATTAAAAACATGTTCAAGCGGCGGCGAAAGCCACCGGCGCGCGCCGGCCGCCGCCAAACGCGCCCATTGCCAATTATAAACGCGCGGCTTTAATTTCGAATTTAATTCATCGGCGCGATGGAAAAAATGAAATTAACTGGACATGGGCATGGGCAAATAATTACAGCGCCGATGAATACCGCTGATCGATCGCGGCCGGCGGCAGCTGCAGCCGCGCACGTGGCTTTTTATGCGGATATAATGGCGCTGATGCAGTTGCTTCGTTACATGTTATGGCGCTGGGCGCACTTTCAACACGCGTTGCGGTTTTTCCTAATTTAGTCGACAACACGGGCGACGCGCGCGAAACTAATGCGCGGCATAAAACCGAAACTAACTGCAGCATGGGTTGGGTGGGGGTTGGGAGAGGGGGAGGGGGCTCCGGCACTGGATCCTGCGGCGCGTGAGTATACATGAGTGTGGGTGGCGTTGCTGTGGGGCTCAGGGAAATGCAGAAAGTGTGACGTCTTCTAATTTGTTCCGCGTGTACGGGAGCGCAACTCCCCCGCCGGGAATTGAGAAACAGACGGAATTCAGACGGGGAGCCGGGTGGGAAGGGGGAGAGGAGGTAAGAGCCGGGGCTTCACGCGCGCGCCATTGTCTTGGGCGGGTGCGGTTTTCGGTCCGCCGTCGTTACGCGCGCGTTTAGCACCTGGGACCAAATTAAATACTTAATTAATACAATTTGCATCGTAATTGTTTCGATCGCGCGCGCATGTGTGCGCGGCGCGCATGCTGCCTGCACATACTGCTCGGCGCTGAAAGAACAACCCCAAGCGTGCTGAGGGCTTTGTCTCTTTCTAACTGTTGCCGACGAAATGTTTTGATCTGCGGATGTTTTTTTAAATGTACATATTTGTTGGCAGCTTGAATGTGGATATGAGCAATGAGCAATGTGCAATGTGCAATGTGTAATGTGCAATGTGCAATGTGGGCTGCATACTCGCAATTCGGTTAGGAGATTGCGCGCAAACACACACACACACGCACACACACGCACACGCAGGAAATTTATGCGCATGCCAAATTATTCTCATTCGCACGTTAAACATGGACAAATGTATGCAATTGCATTAATTTCACCCTTAGCATTACAACGTTGTTTCCAAATAAGTCCCCCTGCCATCCCCCCCCCGCCAGCAACCAACACAAGTTGCGCATCCAGCTTCAAAGTGAGACGTTGTGACGGTGGGACGGTGGGACACGACTTCTTCGCGTTTTTGCTGCGCGGTGGGCGCCGCCAGGCGGTCGATGCAGCCGGGGCGCATGGCGGAGTCGATGGGGGCCTCCGCTGAATGTAAACCGGATATGTTGGCGGGGCGGGCGTGCAAGTGAAGTAAAGAGGTAAATACCATTAGTGCAAGTGCGGACTTTGCGTCCCGCGGCCGGCCGCTTCAACTTTCCTTTCCGCGGCCCTCGCGTAACTAGTGTTCGCCTACTTCGGGCGCCCGCTCCGCTGAAGTGCCCAACTCTCATGTATAGCGCGCGCGCCGGGCCCGCCCCCGCCCGCCTCCGCCGCAGCGTAATAGGAATACTGGGTTAATGCTGATGGCGCTTCGGACGGGCGGTAATGCCCGCCGCGATTCCAGCTTTCGCCGGCAATCATCTGGCGAGTGACCCTTCTGCCCTCTCGACGCATGTAGAACTACGGATTGGAATTACACATGCTATTATGATAATAGGGCGGCGGCGGCGGCGGCGGCGATGGCCGGGGGAGGGAAGGAAAAAAACAGCGCCGGTATGCGTGGAGTGCGCACCGGCGCTCTAATTTGGGCTGGGTGGGGAAGAAACATCGACGGCCGCCGAGATGAATGCGCCTCGGGCTGGGCGGCGGTGGGCGGCGGTGGGCGGCGCGCCGGCGAGATTTCGCCCGCCGTTTCGGCGCGGGGGGGGCGTCTAATCAACCGACAAAAGTCACAAATTGGTGCTTGCTTTTTGAGTTATGTAGGTTAATTAATTCCGAAGTGAGTACCGCTTAGGTTTCTGAAGTGGGGCGGCAATTAGGTTTTAATTTGGCCCTTAACACATTGCGCACGGCGCGCGGCACATTTTAAAGAAGGGCTCATTTTTCGCCGGCTAATAAATATGCGCCAAGTGCGCTTAAAGTGGTCGTGCTTACGTATTTAGTCGGAATCCGTACGTCCTAGTTTGAATTCAAGTATGTGTGTGTGTGTGTGTATGTGTGTTACGAGGGTGGGGGTACCCATTTCAGCAGTGAGCACAAGTAACACAAGTACTTTTAGTTGCGGCTCACCGTGGAGCGCATCAATTTCGAGTTGGTAGTCACGCTCCGCGAAGCGAATCTGATGCATACACATCTAAACAGGCGCCGCCGCCGCCGCCGCCGCCACCGCAGCGCCGGCAAACGTCTCGCATTCGAATTTACGGCCGTGGGCCCCCGGTTTCACCTGCGCCTTCGTCTGATATTAATAAAAGCTCGGCGGGAGCGAAAATTGCCGAAGCCCGAATTAACTTTCACGCGATAAGGAGCCCCAAGACGTTTAACCCTTCGCCTTGTTCACTCTGCGTTAAAATATGCGCGCCCTGTTCGATTTGCGTCGTGAAAAAGGCCCTAAGCGCGCGGTAAATCGAAGCATTTCGCATGCCGTTTGTCTGGTTGCGCCCTAGTCCTGGCTGTCAGCGAAAAAAACATACACAGAACACAAACAAGTTCGGCGCTTATTTTTTTTTTCTTTTCCAAGAGTGGCGTAAATCGGATTTTCATCATGCCGAACGCTGCATGTCTCTCTCGCATAATCCGTTTATGTGTTTACATGCGTATGTAACCAGGGGTAACACACGCGCTCCAACTAGATGCTGCTCCACTCGGAGCGTATTTGTTCCATGCTCACCGCAACAGCCCGGCGAATCCCTCTCGGCAAGGCATTCAACTTTCGGCATCCTCCCCCAAGATCTCCGGCAAGAAATGCCACGCGCAGCAGCTTATACAGCTCGCCGAGCGCCGCAATGACCAGCGGGCAACTCTTCGATTGCTTCTGTTCATTACGTGATACATCCGAACCTCGACGACAATCTCCTCGCGTCGGCAAACATGAATTTAATAGCGCGCACGTCTTGTTCATCTGCTCATCCGCTCGCTTCCTAATCGCCCGCCGCCGTCGACGAGCGCATTAAAGTCGAACGTTGCGTTTTAAATCGAGGGCATCGCGAGCATCCGAGCGCGAGCGCAGCATATTTAATGTCGAAGCCGGCGCTAAATTCGGGAACTAATAGACTCGCAGACGCGCGGGCGGAAGCGATGGAGACGGATCGGGGCGGCGCGCGAAGAATGAGCCCGCGGTTGCGAGCGCCGAGCGGAATGAAGGAGCACTCGAGGCGAGGCGCGCCGCTGAATTTTCTAACTCGCTCATGAATCTTGTAAATCTGGCAAATCTCCGTATCACTCCGGATTTCTTTCACTGTCTTTTACATCCTCCCCCCCCGCCATCGTCGCACGAAGTGCGGAAGTTTAAACTGCAAACGTAATAATTGCATTTGCCAGCAGGAGATTAATTTCAAAACTTTCGCCCGACTCCGGCGGCGAAAATGTTGCTATTATTTCAATTACAATGCCATTACAATTTAATTAGCGTGCTTGTTAGCAGGCGTATTGTGTGTTTTGTGTGTATGTCGGAGGTTAGGTGCGGCGCAACACATTCGGCAGTCGTGCGTGGCAACTCCTTGCAGGGATGCTACCCAATTCTAATCATCCATTCCATCACCGTTTAGCTTCGCTATTTCAATTATTATTACATTGCTGGATACCGCTGCTACCCAGCTACGCAGCCTGCAGCGTACTGGATGTTCAGGAAAATAAACACACGTCTGAGTAACTTTTTTGGCCAGAGAGACAGGAACCTGCTCCTGGAATAGTCAATGTCAGCTCAGAAATTATGCATATTCAAAGGAGAGAAATTAAGTAGCAACACGATAACTTTATAGTACTAGTACCACTGTGTAGCTTGTAGCGTCATCAGCATCGTCACACCCGGTTGTCATCGGCTGCGTGCGGGAAGGTCCGAACGAAGCGGTTTCGGCGCCGCGCGCCGCGCCGGGCGGTTTATGCTCGACATAACGTGATCATTTCCTTCCCTATAACAGCGGAATTAGTGCGCGCCCAGCCACCGACACATCCGCGCCACTTTATGATTTGCGCGCTGCTCTAATGACTGACATCTACCCATGTTCTTTATCGCCGCAAACACATCGCGCGCATCCGCCCAGCGGCGCGAAGAAATTGTAATGCGCCGCAATTTATGCATTCGCATCGAAATTGCGGTTTGTAATTGGTAGTTTAGCGCGCGGCAGCCAGCAGGGGTCCAGGCAAGTTCGTGCCTCCTTATCGCACAATATCGCGCGCCAAGGTTTGTTTTGCGCTGGCAATGGGGACCTTTGTGTCGGGCGCTTCCGCATCTTCAGACCCAGCCGCAGCAATCGTCTTCGCGCGCCGCCAGCAGTTCCAAACCGCTCGCTGGCAAGCACCTCCTTCAATGCGCATTGACCTGCCCCAGCCACTTGGGCGTCCCCGGCGCCGAGCCGGGATTTAAATAATTTATATTCTAAGCGCCGCGCATAGTTCGTGCCCATTTCGCGCGATACTCGCAGCGCGGTTCATCAATTTCGCTCGGTTGTGTTGTTGCCGCCACCGCTGTTATTGCAAGGGCACTGATTGTCTCCGTCCCCGCGTCGCCTGCGTCTATAACATTATAGTCATCCGCGATGCTCAGCCTTTGTTGTTACTACGACAGACTCCCGACTGGTATTTGATTTGAAATCCAACCCCTTCTAAGATTACAACTGCCGAGCGAGTTTAAAATTGAAATTAAACTGACCTCGAAGAGCATTTGATGTTTTTTTTTTTTCCGGAGACTTGTGGAGTGGCAATTAAATAAAGGCAAATGTTTAATGTTGGAATTTAAATGCGCAGGAGAATCGGCCTAATCGGCAATTTTTTAATGCGATTTGCAAAAGCGTTCTGTTTGCACTTTGGGTTTCGGCGTCGGCTTTTTGAGTCAGCGCTTACATTTAAATTTCGCTTAAAATAAAGCGAATGCATCGACAAAGGCTCCGAGATAAAGGAGGAGCGGCGGAATACAACAGGTGGATTTAATGGGATTTCTTATTGACCTTTTCCGGATGCCTCCTCGTCCTTCCAACGATTCGATTGCTTCCACTGTTTTCGTTTGCGCGCCGCGCGCGTTATGATTAAATCTAACGCTAACCGATATTTGCGGCTTTCATTTTTTCGCTTGCGCGAACAATCTGCTTTGCTGCTTTGTGTTTTATTGCAGCGGCGCGCGGCCGGGAAGACAGCGCGCCAACAGGGATGCCGAGCGCACATTATGCGATTAACCGCCCCGCTGTGTTCCGCGCGACTAGGCCCCGCTCGAGTGACACGCGCAACTCGATGATTTTTACGCATGCCTGTGCGCCGCAGAAATTGGATTTCGCGCGGCGCATTAGAATGCGGCCGGTGGCTGCGGCTTTGAATTGAGTTGCGGCGAGGATGCGTTCGCTGCGCGCGTCGATTTCCTGCATCGCTTCAGCCGACAATCATCTCCGCGTTAATCGTCGCGGCGTTATTGCGACGCCGGCAGCCTTTGGCCTTCCGGCTCGCGCCGCCGCTAATGCCGCCCGCCTGGAGGACCACCCAGCCGCCCCCCCCACGCGTGTTCCGCGAGCGCGCGCCGTACGTGCGCATTCGCTGCACATCTATTTATCAATCAAATCAATGTCAGTTACACTCGGCTGAATTTTGCCTGAATATTCCAGCGCGGCGTGGAGTGCCGCGTGCAGGAGCCGCGGGCTGCGCGCGGGGGGGTTGCTTCGGGTTCTTACCCGTCTCAACCCTACTCAAGTCGCAGCAGGGCGCGAGACTACAATTTACCTTCGCAGCCCTCATTTCCGTCGCGCCGCGTGGGCAACGCTCCTGTTTTCCTCGGGAGAAAATGCGTAATCTTATTACATCGCTCATTACTGCATTCGCCAGTCCTTTTATTATCGTGACATTTATTCGCGTAATTGAGATTTGCAATTTTATGCGCGCGATGTCTGCACATGCAAACCCGACGCGAAAATTGCATATTCCACGCTCGAAGCCGGAGCGAATTTGTAAGCAACTTGAATTTACTATTTACTATCATATTTCGGCGCACGAACATATCCAAACCCGTCGCATCGCTAAAGTCGACTCCCAAGATGTAGTCAATAAACATGCAATTTCAATGTAAATCATTGCGCATCGTAAAGTCGCTGCGAAGAATTCAGTATCGAAGCAAAATGCTCATGCATTTTCCCCGGGCACACCGAGTCGTCGCTTGTCATAACATTTCTTTTTTGCCGCCGCCCTTCCCGTCCGCCCGTCCTGCCCGCCTTTTCAGTCTGTCAGTCGCGCGCATTACACGTTGTTCGCGGGACAAATCATGCGGAAAATTAAGCAAAATCTATTTGTTTCGCCGATAACTCTCTCGTAAGTCTCTGCCGCCGAAGTCTATATAGTGCACTTCTTAGCTTCCAGCGCGATACGGAACGGAAGAAAAGCGGCGCCGGAAATGTCTAAGCGCCGGGATTATCCGATGAACTAAATCCATTCGGGGGCGCTATGCAATTTTCCGAGCATTTTCCACATAATGCGCGCGCGGCGTCAGTCAGGCACGAAAACTGCGCGACGTGTTGCGTTTCATATCGGCGCTTGTCGATGTGAAACCGAAGCCGCGGCGGCGGCGATAACGCAGCCGGCAAACAATGCCTAGGTGGGATCTAATGGGGCTGCGGGCGCTGCAGCCGCCGCGCCCGCGGGGGGCGGCAGACTATTCAAACTGTCGCCGACTGCTGCTGCAGCGTCTGCTTTTCCGACAATCTTAACAAACTTGACAAAGTTGAACGAACAGCGCTTTCATTGCGCCGCCGCCGCCGCCACCGCCGCCGGAGTGCAGCTATCAGGGGCGGATTTTCGCCGCAAAGAACACTCGGTGGCCAATAGTCAATATGACGCAGTGACGCTAACAAAATGTTGCAGTGCATTTCTTTTTGATGTCGAGCTGGTTAGCGCGCATCAATAATTGATGCTGCGTGCATATCGCTGAAATGCCAGATGACAGCATGACGGAATAACGGCGGCGGCGGCGGCGCCGACAGCGAAAAAGCAATGCAATTGCCGGCAGGAAAAACGCGCGCACGTATGTTCTTGATGATGCCATCAAATCGTGCACTCGTGCGGTAATGCCGTATGTAGTACATGTTGTTCAAGGCGAAATCGCACGTGCGGCGGGG
>JAODGB020021126.1:0-14992 GCA_027574905.2 Earota dentata | reverse complement strand
TAAAGGGTGTCCGATGGCAGTTGATTAAATTACGTCACACCATCATCGATAATATCCAGTGTCAATCATCAGCAACTTTCTTCTGGCTATTTTATGCATCGAATGACATGTGTAGAATAATTGTTTTATTACTGAACCCAGAGAGGGGATGCTCGTCGTAGTACATCGTAACATCGTACAAGGAGAATTAGCTTATGATTAGACTCATCACACGGTATTTACCACTATTAGTTAATAAGAGGGCGAGAGATGCGCGTCCCCCGCCGAAGGGGGAGCACCTCCCGAGGGACGCTGCGCTCCCCGACGGCGATGAAAACCCTCCACGCACATAGATTTACATACGTAATAGTAATAGATAATATGATCTATGCAGGCAGGCAGAAAAAATGCGCAGCAAATGCGGCAAAAACGCCAAAAACAAAAAGTGTTGCCGAAATTAATGTGATTTTGTTTTTATCACTTTTATGATTCGGTTAAAAGCGTACGGTCGGCACAACTTTGACATGAAAATGAAGGCATGAAGGCTAAAATCTACAATCTCATCGGATTCGTATTGTTGATGACGAGGACGGTGTGCGATCGGCACTCACGGCAGGATGAAAGCGCCGAAAGCGGGCGTGACGCTCAAACGCTTTCGAGCAACTCAATTAGGAGGCGCAAGGCCCCAAAGAGGCTCCCAGCGCCGCCGCGCCGCGCCGACACAACACGCCTAATATATATTTTTCCACAAGATACCCCGAGGTTGCATATCAATACTGACACACCGAACCACTTTCCAGCGGCGGGCCAGCGGCCATCTTGTCATTTTGAACCTAAATCTTCTAAACTGGTTGAAATATTTTCCGTATTGTGACGATTGTGTCGTCGAGTGTGAATGTTGTCGGTTGTGATGTTCGATTTGCTAGATGCGCGACCCTTCGTTCTCTCCAAGTTCCGTTCGCGTGCGTCCGCCATGCGCAAAACGGAAACAATTAAATTAACAATGGTTGGTTTGGTCGGTGGGGGAGGAGGGAGGGCGTGCGCGCTTTCGAGCCAAATCTTGCAGAAAATGTCCCGTTTTGTTGGCGATTATTTCGCGTCACCCCACTCACACCACCGCACGCTTCATATTTAATACGGAAGTCTATTTTGCTTTGCCGAAGCGCGCACAATGCGCACGCGAAAAGCCTCTCATTAATTATAACCCTATTCTTTTCCTCCCCGGAATGAAGGAGGATGGGAAATGCCGAATCTGAATGGTGAATGCGATAATCACCATGCTTGGTCCATCCATTCGTCTCATGATCAAGATAATGATGATTCTTGTTTCGCATTTCTCACCATCACCAATTAGAAGTCGTACTAATTGATGCGACAAGCAAAGCATCTTTGCTATGTAAATATTATAGTTGCGCACCGACACGCCATTGTATATCCATTGGATTGTGTAAATACATTTTGTTTTGTTTCTCGTTCGTCGTTTGTTCGCCCGTCAGGCGCGATGGAAGGAACAATGGCGGCTTGCGATGTGCTGCAAAGTTGCCTCGTCATTTAGTGCTTAATCATGTTACTTACATGCATTGTATTTTTTAACAAATTAAAGCTTCATACAGAAGAAACAATTGAAGGAAGAAAGAAGAAAAGAGTACATTTTGTTTCTCGCTGCTTTTGTTTGTTACTTCGTTATTCGCTGTTTGTGTCATTAGCATAATGGATTATTTTGTGCAAACATCGCAAAAAAAAATGTTGAACGTCAATCGATGCGCTGAGAATAAATTATTTTTTGCATAATATTACAAAAAGCCGCCGCCGCGCCGTCAGCTGATTCTGGTTGTGTATTGGATGTTTAGCACGATGCTATAGAGATGTTCGCCAGTGTAGCTGCAGCTCCTTGGCAATATAGAGCGCCCCCCTTGGTCTCGGTCTCCAGGGAGCGCCACCAGCCTGTAATTAAACTCCCCGTCTGCCTTCAATGCCCGCACCGGCGATTCTTTCCTGCTTCCACTCTCCCACACCAACGCGGCAACATCGTGGGGTGTATTTCCAACGATTCCTGAAATGTTGCTACGTTGATACCTATCGCCGGTGACTGGGAAGGAGCAAATACGCTGAAGGTTATAAGCTTAAACCTGCGCGCCGGTCCCCGGCTCCGGGTCCAAAAGGCGAAGGCGAGGATAATATTATCTAAGTTATAGAGAAATTGATCACGGCATCTCCGGGCATGCGGAACCTGGAGCATAACGCTATCTAAGCGGATGAGATTATGGATTTATTACCCGATTTTATTTCCAGCGCACGAGAACGCTTTTTATATGCCTTTCTCACGTCCGTCATTCAATTGGATTTTTTTGCTTCAATTATAAAGTCATAAAACATCAAGATACAGATTACATCTTTATTTGTATCTTATAGGTGAAATCATATTTTTCAATTCACGAATTCCATACTTCTATACACTTTCCGCATGCGCATTCAAACTCATTTCCATAGCGCTTCGAATCAATTTCTGCGTTCTGTGTAAGTGTTGCCAGTTGCCATCAGTTGCCGCAGTTCCGAATTGGAATGCTCCCATTAGATCGCGCTTCAGAACCCTCGCTGGTCGCTGCAAATCGCGATAGACGCGCTCCTCTTCCATCAGCGCGGCTGCCACACATCAATAAATGCTTTGTGAAAAAAAGCCTCACGCCGCCACCGCCGCTTGCACTTTGCAAGTGAACGCCAAAAAAAAAATCCCCGAAGCGCCCCGAACACAGAACGCAATTGGCCTCAACTAAAGCGTTAATTTGAACATTGGCAGTTCATTTACAATTGTGAATGGCGGTTACTCAACGCATGCACTTCGGTACGGCTTCCTGGAATCGCGCAAATCCCGCATCCGACCTCCCAACCCCCGCAGCCCGCCGAGGCCAGGCGATCGATCAACAACCATTGTTTTTCATTCTGGTCACGAGACGGCTTTTCGTGCGCATTGTGTTTCCAGCAAAACACACGGAGGAGGACGGCGCGCCATGATATCGCCCAATGATATCACATCACCCTCCACGCAAGTCGCAACTACATAAGAGTCTCGCGTCCCGAAGAGATTACACAAGTTTACGGCCGACGGAGTGTGCACGAACGACCCGGAGCAATCCGCGGACGTATGAGGTATCCGTCGGAACGAACGTGTGGATCACGCACGGACAGCCTGGAAGTTTTCCATCCTCTGGGAGCCCGGCAGGGGCTACACATCCGCAAATCAAGAAGGAATAATGTCCACCTTATCTTCACAGACTCCACTTTAGAGTAATTTGGAAATCAATACATGCTTGCTTGGTGCAATATATTTGGTTCGACTGCTTGTCTTCTGTGACTGTAACTTGAAATGAATATCAGATTTTGGTTATTTAGTCATTCGCAGTCGCAGTGAAAGACCTTTGAGTGAGCTTCATTTGCCCTGTAGTGGCGGCGTTCTGTGCGCTTCGATTTGTTGCGCAAGGCGTCTCTTCAGGCCACGCCTCGCAACGCACACCCGCACCCCCTCCACCAAGCGTCCCATCCGCGTCCCCTAACGCGCCGTCGCCCGTCTCGCTCCAGAGAGCGTCGTCTCGCTGTTCGGTTTCACGATTTGTTGTTGGCTAAATATTTACGCTCGAAAGCCAGCCAAGTGGCAAGGAACACTACCAACATCTGCTACTCCACATTTCACAGCGACCGAAACAAATCACAAATAAATAATCGTTACAAAACAAAAACCAAACAAAATACTAAACAAATAATAAAACAAAAGCCTAAAAACGAATAAAAGATAAACAGCAAAACAACCAACCCACTTTTGATTGAATTATGAATGTTATAGTTCTTTTTAATATTGTTGCTTAATTGTTTTACTCTTTTTTGTACTGTTAAAAATCAGTTCTTTTGTTAGTTATATCATGCTTCAATTTATTTACCTGTGTTTAGCGTTTACTGCCAAGAGAGATTTTGTAAGCGCCTACTACGCGTAGAAAGAGAGAACACGGAGCCGAAGACATCCACGCCGAGTTGAACAACATGGCTGGGCGGGGTTTCCGCTTTTTCCGGAAGCGAATGCGAGCGGCGCGCTGCCATTGGCCGGGGGGCAGCGGCTGGCGCAGCACCCCCACCACCCCGAGACGCCGGGCTGATTTAGCCGCGCCGAGACGCGCGGCGTGTGTTGGCAAATATTGGTTCACAAATAGACCTGTTTGTGCATGTTTAGAGATGCTCGCCGGGGCTCTCCCATCGACAGTTGCGACAGTTGCGTTTCGCGCGTCCTATCTGACCAAGGTGCGTGTGATATGATCCACGATCGTACATCATCTTCATAACAAAAGAGTAAAGAATAAAAAGGGCAAAGTCGGCATTAGTGACCAGTGCGTACAGTTCGAGTTGGACTTGAGGACTTGAACTAAACTACGATGTGTAGCAACGAGACAACTCCAACGACGCCAACCCCACGTCTTCCGATGCCCTTCGGCCTGGAGAACGCGCCCAGAGCCCTGCTGCCGATCGACCAGTACCGCCTGCAGTTGTACCAGTATGCGGTCGCCGAGCGTCTGCGTTATCCGCTGATCAATCCGTTCCCGACACCGCTGCCCTGCTATCCGGCGTTGTTCCCCCGCGTATTGCAGCCAGAAGAGCCCAAGCCCCAGCACAGCTACATCGGCCTGATCGCGATGGCCATCCTCGGCGCGCCCGACGGTAAGCTGGTCCTCTCCGACATCTACCAGCACATCCTCGACAACTATCCGTACTTTCGCACCCGCGGCCCCGGCTGGCGCAACTCCATCCGGCACAATCTCTCCCTCAACGACTGCTTCATCAAAGCGGGACGCTCCGCCAACGGCAAGGGCCACTACTGGGCCGTGCATCCGGCCAACGTGGACGACTTCCGCAAGGGGGACTTTCGCCGACGGAAAGCGCAGCGCAAAGTGCGCAAGCACATGGGACTGGCGGTGGATGAGGACGGAGCGGATTCGCCCAGCCCGCCGCCGCTCTCAGTGTCGCCGACAGGAGTCCCTGGTCCTGGGCCATCATCAACGGCGGTGTTCCCGAGCATCCCCAGCATGACCATGACCGCTGGACGAGGCTCCTCGCGCAAGCGGCAGTTCGACGTCGCCTCGCTGCTGGCGCCGGACTCTGGCGACGAGACCGCCGAGGAGGACATCGACGTCGTCACAAGCGACCAGCAGGAGCGGCATCCGGCAGCGATGGCGGCCGCCGCCGGCCGCACATGGCCCATCTTCCCCATCGTCAACTACTATCAGGCGCTGCTTCAAGCGCGACCCGCGCAGACCAACGAGGCGAGCAACAGCGCGGAGGAAACAAACTAATATCAACCGGACACAAGCACCCCCAAAACCAACCAAGTGGACATGTGTGGAACGCGTGGAACATTCCAGCAATGTGCACCTATGTGATTTAGTTTAGTCTACCTGCGTAAATGTATAAATATCAGCCCCCTCCTACGATTAGTATTTATTCAAAGCAGCATGGAAAGTTGTGTCAAGACTGTTATCCATCATGTTTCGTGCAATTTTCATCGAAATCCTGTAAAAATATGTAATTCCTAATTAGTTCCGACTTAAAGTTAGGTATTTTTTTTTCTTTCTTCTTCCACATTGCAGAACAGAAAACTTATGTGTATATAAAATCGAATTTATGTGAAATGGTTAATGTATGATCTAATCTGGTCCAATCCGATCGGATCGATCGTGTAATTGATAATCAAACAAAAATATGTGTAAATATAGTATGTATCTACCATTCAACGCCAGCAATTATTTCTTTCCACTATGCAACTTCCGGGTTTTCCCCAAATTTAATATCGCATTGTTCCTACAGGCCCACAGGGTTGTAATCTTCCCGGATCTTGAAAACCCAAAGTACTGAATGAACCGAGCGTCCGTCGCCCAATGTTGAGGGTTGAGGGTGAACGATGCACGTCAAGTAGATTAGGAGGACACAATGCGTTTTTAAATCTCCGATACTACCCAACAATACCGCACCACAATACTATCGATAAGTACCCAACGTACGCCAAAACGGGGATTAATTAATCACATAACCGAGAGATACAAGGATACAAGAATCCTTATTATAGAGATTTCGTGGTTTCAAGTATTTATAGGATTTCCTAAGGTTATTTTCTTTTACAGCCATTAAAATAATGAACAAAAAATGTTTTGCAGCCTATAAATATACATTTAAACAATTAATCTTGGAGTGCAAGGGAGTTTGCCTCTTGAGGAAACCACAAACAACCTTACCGAGTCTTTTAAGTCCAATGTGAAGTATGCTTTTTATAAGTGCATGGTGTTGAAAATAATTGTAAATAAATTGTAACGAACTTCAATGTGCATCCACTCCAGTGCGAATCGATTTGCTTTTTTCATGTAAGGTATGAGAGCCCCGGAGGTGTGAAAGCCACCCGCGGACTGCACCACTAATTCGTACGGATAAGCCGCCGTGTGTGCATGGCTGCGTGTGCATAAACGCCATCTAATTGCAATTGTGGCCGTGAGGTCGCTGAGTGATGGTATTTATTGGAGTGTGGATAAATTGGTAAATAATTGCGATTGTATGGCGCCGGAGGGGGGCGCACAATGCAGCCCCCGAACGCGCGTTGAAGTGAATTTGATATTGAAGGCACGAGGAGCAAGAGGAGCACATTGGCAGCAACCCCCGCGGTGTCTTACTTACACTCCGCCTCACCACACGTCGCGCATTGTTGCAAATCGTTTGTAATTGTGAATTGGAAACTGCTGCCATTATGGTCTTGGTCCAGGCCCCAGCTTTGCACCCCCCTTCCTCGTCCAGCCGGTTATTTTAAATACGCTCAACGTATGTGTTATGCGATTACCGTCCAACAATGCCGGTAACAAAATAATCAACAAAAACACCTCTTCAAAAGCAGCCCAGTGCGTATACTGTGGGTATGTTCAATATTGTTGATATCCTCTCGATTTTCACCCCGTTCGAATGTTATCTTGCGTAACCCAACACTTTAAATGTTTCCCAAACATCAAATACATCCCTTCGGAATCTTCGAAAAAGGTTGTTTTCAGTTTTCACCTGTATTTATATACGATTCCAGGGCAATGGCGACCCTTTTGGAAATCGAAATCCTTTCTGCGGTGTTATGCAGAATGCGTCCGGTGACCGCAGCGTGCGATTCCGATCGACAATGCGCTGCGCTTGAAAGTGCTTCATTTCACACGAGCGCTGCCCCGATATTACTTAAGATAAGCGCAAATGCCGCAAATAATAAACACCAGCCACCAGCAACACAATAGAATGCGAGGTTGCATTCAGGAAAAGGAACGTGGGAAACAGCTACATTTTAATTTTTACAGCAAAATCAAAGCAAAAATAACTAACAAGCGTTGGAATGAAGATATGGTAATGTTATAAATATTGCTAACAAGCAGTTAATACATATTTGAATTTTGATTCAAGTCTAGGCACCAAGGTGTATTTTAGCCTCCCTTTCGAAATGACATGAGAAGTGTTTACGCAAGAGGCAAGATCGATCCGCAGCTCACACCAAGCCTTCCAAGGGTTTCGCTTTGAGTGGCTTTCGAAAATCTTCAAAGTTGATACCTTTTGGATGGATCCCATGTGTTTTCTTTACGGCTGCTTTCGACGAGTTTTCGAATTCCAGCGTTTCGAGATATTTGAAAACACACTCGGATATTTATATAATTATATCATAGCTATCTAAATTCAGCTCTCTTTTTGTGTCCTTTTTAGTTGTAATTCTCGTCCGTATCCCAAGTATCCGCACGATGACTGTCCAGAAGTATGGTTCTTCGGTTCGGTTTTTGTTCGATGGCTCTCAGTGACGCGTCGGCACGTCTGGCATTACTTAAAACAATATCAAAACACCAACTGATTTGACGGGCCATTTGTGTATAATTTTATTATGCAGGCATTATCACCCGAGTCACCGACGATTATATTATATAGAAAACGTGTCTTTTGTGCGCTTGGCGCGCGGCACTTCAACTTCGATTCATTCCGCTTTTAACCTCTTCTGCTTTGTTTCTTTTCTGTCTGTGCATCAAAGACTCCATCGCTTCATTATATTATACGGCGTCAGTTCCTTCAAACCTGAAGCACGCCAAATAAAATGAACCTTAGAAAATCGAGCCCTGTATAGATAACGATGATAAATGTCGACAGCTTCGACGACGGTACACATTGGTGCCATTGTGCGCGGCTCAAACTTGAGGGAAACTTATTAATCCCTATTCATCATCATTGATTTGCAAATTCACGATTTGTCATAAGCCACATTTGAAATTTGTAGACTTGTAGACTTGAGGAATGTCCGTTGTGTGCAATAATATTAAAAGTGTGGAAGATTGGGTGTTTGTCCATTGAGATCCAATGTTATTTTTGATGTTTTGCCTCAGCGTTGGGTGATGGCGTCCGTCGGATGGTAGCTGGTGGGCTCCGGCGGTCGAGTGCGCGTCGAGTGTTTGCTGTAAGCGAACTCCGGTGGACATTACACGCTGCAGCCGCGCCAAAAGGTAAACAAACGCCAATATGGTGGACGCTTTCGGGTGACAATGCAACATTATACATTATGCCCGTGATTCGGGAACAAACAGAACGCTTGAAAAAACGGAAAACGTCTTGGATGTCACAATGCATGTGGAATATTGGTTGTTGGGAGTTTCGAGTTGAGACTTGCGGCCACTGCCGGAGCTTGGACAATGCTCGGGGACTAAATATTTACCACTCCACGCCAGCAAAGGGGAATTTCAGCTTGGCAGTGCTGACGACACCTTCATGTTTTATGTAACTTGTATGCAAATAGCAACACCAAAACGGCAATACCACCTCTCTCACTCACGGAGCACACGACCAACCAAAACGCAGCCCTAGACCATCCCCTCCCGCCCCGCGTTTGCAGCAGTTCGCCGGGCGGCGTTTTTTATTGAATTATTTTATTCCGCAACGCCACCAACATCCATCCCTCCCTTCGCCCCGAACTCTTCCCAGACGCTCGCAAGTGGGAAAAAGGTTCCTCACTCCGCTGCACGGCTTTTGGTGTGCGCTTGTTGTGCGCGTGCATTTTAACATTTGTGAAACATTTGCCGAAATGCCGTGAATACATTTCGGGTTTACACCCTTCGCGCGAACAAAGGCCCCCGGCGGGCGCGGCTCCCCTGCCTCCGCCGCCGACGGTACACCTTAATTCCTTCAATTATCCGCCATCCACGGGCGAAACTTTAAACGCCACCCCGACGGCAATAACTGTTTTCCATGTTTCCAAATGTGTTTCGCACTGCGCCCCGAACCTAACCCCAACAGCAACGTCGTTAGACGTGTAATTAACAGTTTAACGTTTACAAAATCGGCTATTCAAATTGGCACTCCCGAACAATTCCTCGACGATTGTGTATCCTAATGTATGACCATTGTTGCCGTCGTTGCCGAGTATACATACTCAATTTTGTGCCTTTTGCGCATTTTTATTCAAATTATATGTACCAGTATATCGCGTGCAGTGGCATTTTATTTTCCATGGAAAATTCGCTCGTGCTCGTGCGCAAATTTCATTCGCATATTTCCACATTTCCCCGACGGCGCACAAGACGCAAAGGAACGCAACGAAAATATATGTTAAATGTTTTCGCCATTATTTAAAAAAAAACCCAGCGAGATTTTCATACTACCACTGAAGTACTGCAATAAAAGACATAACATAATTCTATTCATCGTCGTCATGAACATTGACACATATGATGCTGATGTGATGGGGTCGACAGTTGAGTGACATCACACGCGGGGATGTTTTCAACATGTTTTGCGCGTACCCAACAACTACCAACCCCTCGGCCCGGGCACCCAGGCAATTCGCGTTTACACATTCATGTCACCTCTTCCGTTCTTCGGCCGTGTGGGCGCTTCCGCGATGCGCTGAATTGACTGATGGCTTCGCACGCGTGTGTGTGTGTGTATGTGTGCGGAATATTTACCATCCGTGCGCATAGTCAAAATAAGATCAAAAACACTTTTGCACGTTTTTACCACTGCCACCCAGGCCCAGGCCCAGCATTTCCATATCGGCGAACGGGGAGAACAAAGGTGCAGCTCAAACTTTTCATAACCTCAAACATCAAACAATTGTTTTGTGTGCGCTGTGTGCATCCACCATTACGTATTCTTTCACAAAGCGAGATACTGACACACATGATAAAAGGATGTTATTGATGGGTGAGTATGATGACTTTTACCTATTAGGACATGCAACATGTGTGTTTCCACCTACCTCAATTCCAAGTGATTATTTCAGCCATCAGAAACAGTTGCCTGCTTTGAAACTTTGAAAGAAACACCGAAACACATACAAAATTCAAGATGGCGCAAATCGCCCGGTCGGCATCTCGGAAATTATACTCCGGCGGCGCGATAGCACTCTAAAACGATAAAAGCCCGCGCCGCCGCCAACGAAAAATAACACACGACAACCGATCGCTCATTAATTAGCGACGCGCCGACCTGGACAAGTCATCGTTTCCTTTACACTTTATACTTATACTTTATACCTTTACACTTTACATAACACGCGCTGTATCTTTTGCTGTCTCTTTTTCAATCTTCAAAGTGCCACAATATCTGTGTTCTTCGTGTACGATGACGAGGGACTTCTTCACTGCGTCATCATCGGCGGCAATTATGCGCGTTATCTTCACCTCTATTGTATCGCCGACATGCCGCTCAATGTGTAAATATTTTGTTGAATATGCATTTAGTGAAGATGTCGATATCAATACTGGGTTTGGTTTTTATAGGTTAGCATATTTATATTGTTTACTTTTCAATTCTTTCAATGAATAAAAAAACAAATTCAGTTGATTACGAATTCACTAGTTTTAAGCCAAAAAACAATTAATGTTTACTTTTCTAAATGTATACGGCAACTGTAATAAAATTCTGACCCTGTATAATGGAGTCGGCATACCCATTTGTAATCTGTTGAGTCCTGTTTTACGTTGTTAAGTCGTTGTTTACCCGGCGAAACTTTTCAGGATGTTGTTAATTATTGTGTCGTAAGTTGTAACTCCTTTTTAATGCATCAATTATTGATCCCATGGAATCTAGGTCAATTTCTGAATAATTAATGGAATTCACACACTCATAATTAAGTGTTTTATTTGCCAACACAAAACTTTTCGAAAATATCATCGAGCATATCCTTTGTGCAACTCTTGCCCAAAATCCCCGCCAAATGGCCAATAGCCGCGCGCACAAAATGCGCCTTCATGTCTATAACGCTGGTGTCTATCAAAATGGCGTCGGTGATGCACTGCGACGTAATTTTTACTGCCTCTAACGTGCGAATATTGCTGAAATGTACAGTTTCAGGGCTAAAATCAGCGTACATCTCCTTAATGTTACAATTAAAAGCATCCAGTAGCTTGTCCATACCTACATGTTTAACAATAGAAGTGGCAAGGACATTGCGCATCCTTAACAGCTCTTTAAAATACAATAAATCTTGATCTTCAATTAGATCAATCTTAGTTACTACTATTATAGTAGGTTTCACAAATAATTTATCCATGTTTTCTTCTTCCTCCCGCACTAAACCCGAAATAAACATATCCTTGATATATTCCTTGATAACGTCTACTGAAGTCTTCAGACTTTGAATTTTTGCGTATTTTAAATAAATGTCTGCGCTGATTACCAAAACATGCAGGGCTGTATTTTGATCGAATAGAACTTGAACGCTTTTACCCATTGCTTCTGTTTCAACTCGATTCTCAGGATCATTGTAAAACCCCGCAGTATCAGTCAGATTGACGGCGTAGCCATTGAGATCCATACGGACTTGAATCAGATCCCTAGTCGTATTGGGCATGTCACTGACGATCGCGCGATCTTCCGACGTTAAGGCGTTGAGCAAGGACGACTTACCCACATTGGTCACTCCGTACAACGCAATGTTAATCCCATGCTTGATGGTGAACCCCTTGGCACTCGCTTGAATCGCTTGCCGCAGCTCATTTTGTACACGTGAGAGAGTGTCGTTGATGCTGAGGATATCAAGTGATACATGATCAGTGTCGTCAAATTCAATATGACCGTCGATCAGACTAGCGCAGTCGGTGAGGCGGCTTACCCATTCCTTGATTTTCTTTGAATGCACCCCTCTACTCAAAGCTAATGCCTTTATCAAAATATACATACATTTAATTTCACGCTTACGCGTTAGCCCATCTTGTGATGTATACGCACTTGTTTTCTCTGCTCCTCAGTATCAGCACTCAGCAAATACCTCAAACCCTCCACCTCAGCCAAATCCATCTTCTGATTGTAAAATGCACGGCGAGTGAACTCACCGGCCTCTGCGATTCGTGCCAAATTAGTCTCCACTATCCCTGCTAATAGACATTTGACAATTGATGGACTTCCATGCACTTGAAGCTCCAAAACATCTTCACCAGTAAAGCTATTTGGGCCTGGGAACCACAGCACAAGCCCAGTGTCTATCAACACTTTCTGCAGGGGATGATAAATTTTAGCATAGGTTGCATATCTAGGCTGAATCTTTTCTTTATTGATCATGTTGAGGCCCAGAGTCAATGCATTTGGTCCAGATATTCGAAGCACAGCAACACCACATGCTCCGCTACCTACAAATAAAGAAAATGTGAGTCAAAAACAAAGTATCAATTATTGATATTATTCTTTGTTTACCTGATGCCAATGCACATATTGTTTGTTTATGCAGTGCCAGAGTTTTAAATAGCCTGTTGCCATTCAAGTTAAAAGTTTGTTGTTCTTGACAAAAGTTTTCTTGCTTTTTGGAAGAATTCTTTGGTGATATATTAAACGCATTCGCAATCGAATAGAAAGAAGCATGCTTTGATGGCACTTGATTCAATTTAAACTTGCTATAGTTTAAAACTCGCATATTCTTAGTTTATTGTTCGAAAATTTAAACGCAACACTACTTTCTGACCCTTATAGGTTAGATCTGTTCTGGGGTGACTGAGTTGGGCACTTTTTGCTACATATTTTCAAAACACGCCACGGAAAATGCAGTAATACATTTCCACACGCGTTCTTATTTTTAAAGTTTGTTTGCGGATTCTTAAAACTAAAAAGGCTCTTTAAAAGGTACCCAAAGAGACGAGAAGTGCCCTAAAATAAATTCCAAAATTTATAAATATTGCGATATTTTGAAATCTCGCTGGTCTATCAGGAAATAAGCTTCATTTTATAGCTCAACTTACTGGGTTGTATAGTCCTAATGCAACTCTAGCGACAATTTTTTATTAATGCACAAATACGGTAACATTTAAATTGTATACATGTATAATATTAACAAGTTATTATTTGGTAACATGCTACACCTTTTTTCACCATTTTCTGAATTGTTTGCATGGTCCAAAATAATAAAAACATGGCAATTGACTACATTTATGTATAGTATCATATTTTTTTTCATCAGAATGCATTGAGTATAGTGTTATTTGCCGCCCAACTGGGGGGGCGACACTTTCATAGTTGTAACTTGGTAGTTCTTCTGTTGTCAGATTCTGCACATGGTTCCACATTGCCTCTCCTATTTCTATTTGTGAATTCACTATCATCTGATGGTTCATTAGATACTTGTAATGTGCAAGAATAGGCTTCGATTGTAGTGAGAATCAAAAAGTTGTGTCTATCCTCCCATGTCATTGATGGCTCCTGCATTTTACAAACAGTTCAACATATTCTTATTGCTCATCAGCTGCTTGTGTTATTTGTCATGTAGCAATGTTTTCACTTATTAACACACACACACACACACACAGACACACAGAACATTTCACTTTGTTTCATAGCTTCTTTGTTTTTGTTAACCATATCAAAGTGTGTAGTACCATCCATAAATCGTAAAATGGAATATCGTCGAGTAATAAATTATTTGCAGTTATCATTATTTACGTTAAAGAGATCAATAATCGTTACGTTGACTGACAGCAAGAATTTCTCAATATTTTCTGTTTTTCTTCTTCATATTTTGTTTTTATCTTTGTAGTGAACGCGCTGGAATATTGACGACTTTGTTCAATATGCTCAACAGATAATTTAAAACGACTTATAACAATAGTAGCCTTAATAATTTTGTCAATCTCCTCCATCCCTTCATATATTTATATATATATATATATACTTTATATACTTATATAACTTCATATTATTATATCTAATGTATTGTCTTGAACCAGATATACATAAGTTAAGTACTTTTATGCAATTTTCACAATTTACATTCATTTTGTCTCCCCAGTAATAGATGATTTCTTAATAATCAGTTAATGTTTTTGTTGCTGTATTAGCTTGTTGCTTAAAAACGTGCCGACTACCGATTTCTTTGCTTCATATGTTAACAGTGTACTTGAACAAGTGGAATTTCTAGTAAGACTATCACTCGGTATAGACATACAAAGTTTATGGCATTATAAGGCATACAAGTCGTTCGACCCTCCACCTAAACAAGTACACTTTGTTCAACCCATAATATCGATGCATTCACTCCACTTCCATTGTTGTTGTGGTATTTTGGTTTATCATTCGGCGTGCGTTCTCGTTTGTTTAATTAGCCTCGTTATTCAATTGTTAGTTATCGTTAAGGAAGAATTGAATACATCTATAGCAAGGTCTAATGGTTAAAAATACAAATCGAAACAAGAACGTGAACAAGAACAAGATTCAAGACCATCAAGATCACAACAATTTCAGAAATTACGCCTTCAATCGTCCTGTTTTCAATGAGAAATAATTATGCAGTGAATACGTGAATAATGATATTTTTTGCTCGCCACATCGCACATCTCATTACAGAACATCTACAACATTTGACAATCATTCGTCGCAATCAAACCACAGCATTTCGGCTAATCTTTAACTTTCGCTTATGGAACATTACAACATAACAAACGATATGCACCTAAGTTGTGCTTGATTTTGTCTTGTTTAAAACCTGTCTGTACATTCCATTCGT
>JAODGB020021096.1:0-12728 GCA_027574905.2 Earota dentata | reverse complement strand
GGGGCGGGGCGGGTGGGGGGGGGCGGGCGGCGGCGCCGGGTGTTTGGCGGGGTGGGGGGGGGGGTGGGGTGGGGGTGGGGTCCGCGGCGGCTGGGATCATATAGCGCAGCAGCAGCGCAGGCACGACCGGCTGAGCGCACGTGCCGCCCATGGCTGATCCCAGCGCGCATGCAACTTTCCGAATTAATGCCGGGCGTCCCTGCACTTTTTCCTCGTTTGCCGCCTCCCTGCCCATCCGCGCGCCGCTCAATCGAGTCCAAACATGTTATATACAAACACCTTAATCGAAGCCGCAATCCCAATCCGAGATCGGCTTTGCTCGCTGGCAACTTCAACTTTCCAGCGCCGGCGGAGGAGGAAATCTCGCCGAAAATGCAAGCACGATGCACGCGAACCGCGAAACAATCGTACATCATTCCATTTCGAGCGCGCGGGCGGCGGGCGGCGGGCGGCGGATGATTTTGCGCTCGAGAGATGGAAATGCGCGAGCGCGCCGAACATAAATCTCACTTTTTCCAGCGCGAATTGCGACTAAACAAACGAGAGCAGGGGCGCAACTGCGCAACTAAATGAAAATGCACAATTTGCCTTTCGGAAAAGAAGCACGAGCGAGTCGAACGCAGGGGCATGCACCCCTCCATCACCTTCTTAAAACATTACCAATGTGGTAACTGCAGCCACTCGCCGAGTCTCGGGTTTTATGCCGCTTTATGCGCTTCCTATACGACGCCGCTGGCTGTTATTAAATGATAAATCATTCGAAGCGTATGATGACATATTTATACAATTGAACGCCCCTCTTGTTCGCCCTCCCCGTCGCCGCCACGCTGCGTTTTGTTTACATTTTTTGCCGGCGCCGCCGCCGCGCCATTGCTGGCCGAAATTTATAGAGCGCGCCCGCGCGCCAACCCCCCGCACCATGCGTAAGTGCGAGTTAAGAAAGTGCGGAGGAAATACGACGAGCGGAAATTGAATGTGCGACCGCCGAGGCCCCGGCTCTTGTGCACAACGAGGAGAAATGAAAATGAAAAAAACATGAAGGTATTTTGTCCTTATTGCGGATATTTGCTCGGCGGCGCGGCGCGGGTCGCGGCGCGATCACGATTGATGCGATTGAAAAATTTCCCCAAATTTCCCAGCCGGTGGCGAAATCGCGATACCTATGCGGCGGCGCGCGCGCGCCCGGCTTCCGCGTAAGTCGTTTCGGTTCACCACGCCGGCCGCACACACACATGGCAGCGGCGGCGGCGGCGAAACGAGTGCGAGGCGAGGGTGTTATATGCAACCGTCTGTCCGGATATATTTATAGTGACCGGGGCGCAAATTTAATAGAGTGCCCAGAGGCCATCTGCGGCCGAAGGCCCTCCTCTCGCTCGCGCGCTGTTTTTTCTGCAGCCGCCGCCGCCGCCGCCGCCGCCGCCGCAATTTTGCGCCCTCTCCGTTCGCTTTTTTCCGCTTTTCACAACTTCAGTTTCTTCTCTCTCCGGGCTTCACTTCCACCAGCCCCCAATTCGGGCAAGTCGCTTTAAATCTTCGAATCTTTAAATCTGTGCAACAAAAACGAATCCGAGGCATTATTTACGTATATACTTTCGCTGGCGGTGGGTGATAAAAATGGCCGAAAGTGATCAAAACAAATCGATCGCAACTTCGGCGAAAACCGCCGGCGCCGGCGGGTTAATGCACCTCATTTGTCGATGCGAACTTTTCGCCGTCCTCAGGCGCCGTGCGCAGTAATGCGAAATTAATTGGTACACAGGCGCATAAACACCATTGAAATTAATTCGTGCGCTTAAGTGAAAGATTGCGTTTCCACCTGGAATTCGCGCGCACGCTGCACTTTCCATCCAAGGCGCGCATGCAAATGTCTGCACTCTGCAATCGCGATGCTGCCATGCATGTATCGCGCGCGCTTTGAAATCCACCTTCTGGTTGGGGTGATTGATGAACTTTCTTTCGCGCCGGCGCGCCGGCGGGTGCGCGACAACGGCGGAACAACGCGAAAGCGTAATTAAGATATCGGCGAAATCGGCGGATGCGGCCCTTGCGGCCCTTGCGAGGAATGCCCAGCCAGCGTTTTCCCTCCGCGCCGATTATTTATGATAATGCGGTGCTCGATTATATATGCGCAAAAATCACAATCGCAGACGAAATGCAAATCGCGCGCGCCACTAATTCGAGTATCGCGCGCCGGCGGCCGGGAGATGCACTCAGCCGAGATAAAATAGTAACGGCATCAGAAAGCAGGAGCTGCGATGCGCGCCGTGGACGCCGTGGAAGGAAAACAGTGATATTCCATTCCTGCCTGTCGAATCAAAGCGCCAGCGCCGGCGTCGTTACCGCGCGCCGCCGCCTACAATTTACATAAAACGTCGCCGCCGCCGCGGCCGTCGCGCGTCTTGACGGCCGTTAGGACGGCGACGACTTAATTCGTCTTCGGGCCTTCTTTCTAAACGCCATCGATTTGCTGTTAATTATTCTCGTCATTTAAGCGGCGCCGGTACCGCGTCGCGGTTAGTTATTCCGCGCGCGCTTATACTAAATATGTAAATGCAATTAATGTCCGGCGGCGCGGAAAAAATCGCAATTCCGCACGCGCCCGCCGAACACAAACATTCGTTTGTATATTAATGCCGGCTGTTGCGCGCCGCGTAATAAGCAGCGCGACTAAAAACGAATGCGATTTAAAACTAGCGCTAATTGCGGCCCGATGCGCTCGCAACAAAAAGCCAGCGTTACGACCTAGTTACGTAATTAGTCTCTGTTGCGCGGCGCTATTCATATTTATTGATGTGCATCGTCAATACGTAGCCGCCGCGCAGCTGCCGCAGTTTTCGATTAATTTTTCAGCGGACGGCCGCCGTAACATCCGAGCGCGCAATGTGACCCCCCCAGAATAAACACGAATTTAATTAACGCGCGATTACGGCGCGCGCGTAATGCGCGACATAAGCGGCTTCCGAATTGTGTGGATAATGCGTTAAATAATAACGCACGCACGCGGCGCGCGCGCCAACGCAAACAACACAACTGGATAACTCAATCAGCGTTATTGCATTACGTAATGCATAGTCTGCGAGGAAGAGGGCTGCGGCGGCGGCCAGGTGGGGCAATTAATTTTTGAGCGCGCACGTGTGCCCCGCCACTGCATGCAAAGGCAACGCGCTGCGGTAACTCATCCCGCGCGTATTTTTCCAAGCTACCCGCCAGACGGCGCGTCCGTTCCGGCCAACATTGAATTACGATACGCCGAGGGGGCAAAGTCGCACGGAAATAAATTTAATTCAAACGAGCAGCGCGCTGGGCAGACGCAGTACGCACATTGTCACACGGCGGCGGCGGCAGGGGGGCAGGGGCAGCGAATGTTTAATGCCGGCATTTCGCAAGCGTCGGAATGTGTAACATACGCCCTGGGACGTGTTAGCGCGGCGCGTGGCCATTACAACCCGTTACCCGTGTCCTGCGCGTCCCACCTTGCTTACGAGCCCCTGCCTCCCCACCCACCGCCCGCCGGAGCGGCAGCAACGCACCGCACGCTTTGACGCTTTCTCTTTCGGCTTATTGTCGAAATTGAAGCCGTGCAGCCAGCCACCGCTCGTCATCATATCCTCGGCGTGCGGACGGTTTTATTTCCGGGCCGAGCAGGGGGCCGAGGAGCCGAGGGGCCGAGGGGCCGAGGGGGCGGCGGGCTTGCCACGTTAGACGCGTGGATTTATCGCTGAAACATGTCGCACCGTCCGCACGATACACGATTACGCCGCGCCGGGCGAATTCACTTAGCGGCCGACATCTACGTGCGTGCATGATGCCACATGATTATTGCCGCCCCCCACGGCAACAATGGAATGTAATAAGTGCTTTCATCTGCTATCTAGTCCTCAATGTCTCTATAGTGACTCCTAGCCGCACTGTTGTTCTTTGGCGTGTAGTTTGCTGTGCATGTGCGAAGCCATCATTTTCGCGACTTTTGTTGCGTTGTTTTGGAGCGCCACCGCCGCCCGCGGAGGCCAAACATGTAGAGAGTGTATCGTCACGATCGGGCGGCTATCGGCCGGCAGCCGCGCTGGCGCATGCCGGAGCAAACTCGATTTCGTCACGAACGTCGATTTAATTGAGGAAGATATGTGCCTGACCGACCGCACGTCTATTTAACCGGGCCCGGGGGCCGGTGGCGGCGCCGGCGAATTTACTCCCGCGCGATCGCTTTTCGATCGCATCACATCTCGTCGTAAAAATGTATACATTACGCTGCGCGTTCCAACTTGTATATAAATCACGTCCGCAAAGCTTTTTTTCTTCCCGCTTCTTCTTTTTCCTTCGGCTTCGCCTTCGCCTTCGCCTTCGCGTCGCGCATGATCCTTCGGACGCGTCATCTCACCCGCTTAATTAATCTCGCCGCCCCGGCCATCCGCCTCCCATCGACAAAGTTTCTAATTGCGTCGGCTCAATGTCACTTAAACGCGCAGCGCTTAAAAAATGGCGTTTCCGTGTTAATTTCATCGAAGCCCAGGGAGTGGAAATCAACGCCTAATAATACGCGGCGGCGGCGGCGGAAAAAATGCGTAACGAAGACGTTCGGCGAATCGGGGGGCGCATTGTTTTAATTAAATTTCCCTATGAGAGGGGGCCCAGGCGCGATCTGGCGGAGGGTGCCGCATATTCGCTTATTTCGCCGTTTTTATTCGCCTCGGCGTGGAGGCGGCGGGCGCGCGCACGGGCGTTATCGGCCGAATTAGTGAAGTGTGCTGCGACGTCGGCGTCCTGCGCGCGCGAGCGAGCAATAAATGAAAAACGAGCGCATAAATAACGGCGCACCTAGTAAATTTTCGAAGATTTCGCGCGCGCCGCCGATGCGCAATTTTTACGGCACGAGGAAAGAAAAGGACCCGCCCGGGGTTCAAGCAGATGCCACGCCGCCAGGCCGCCACCGAGGATGCCGGCCATTATCCTTATAGGATCATAAGTCTGGAAGGCACGTTTATATATTTTAAAGGATAATGGCGTGTGCGTCCTGATCGTTTTATAGTTTGCTCCCGCGCGCGCCCGATTTCCGCCGAGGTCCAAGTCGTGACAACGAAGCTATTGCTGTGTTTTCGATTTTTTATTTTTATTTTTTGCTTTAAACTAAACATTATTTTCCGGGCGTAAGTTTGCCCCGGCGGGCGGCAAAAAAGAAAGGAGCGCGCTGTGAAATATTGCGCTCGTTTGTCGCCTGCACAGCTAGGCAAATGCTCGCTCGCATCCGACCAATTTACGAAATATCTAAACCGTATATGTTCGCAATCTGCCAAACACAATGCCGATGCGATGCGAGATGGGTTTTAGCGCAAGAAATTGGAAAAAGTTGGCGAATTTTTCGCGCGCGAGCGCGTGGCGACACTTCGCCAACACGACAAAAAAAAGCGGTGGCGAATTGCTGCGCGATACAGAAACGCCCGCGTAGGGTTGGCAAATGTCGTAAGAAAGCATTGCACAAAACGGCGATTTGTCGATTCATAAACTCGCAATGAGGGCGCCAACTAGTGGCAAGGGAAGAAAAAGAGTCGCGCGGTAAGAAATCGCCGGGATTTGTTGAATTTGCCGAAATTGTGTACCGCGGCGCGCCAGCCACACCAGGCGACGTCCGACGAGCGCGCTTGTTCGCCGCGGCGAGTTGGAAATTCTTGCCGCCGCCGCCGCCGCGGTTGACGTTCGTTCTCCAGCGCCAGCGCGCGAGCCAAGCACGCCGAGATTAATGCGAATCCATTCATTTTCCGCGCACGGACTCCATCAGTACCCGGGGGAGTCGTGCACGTGCACACGCACACACACCGACGGGGGGGCGGTGCGGGGCGGTGCGGGGTGGTGCGGGGTGGTGCGGGGTGGTGCGGGGTGGTTGTGCTGGCACGCGGCGTGGGTGCGTGCGGACGACAGAGACAAACCGGACGCCGCGCCGCACGGACAGGATAAATCGCACCGCGCGCCCCGCGCCTGCATCCAGCGGACCAGAGCTCTGAGAGATACAACTACAGCATCGATAACACGTGCATATACACGCGCCGCCGCCGCACAAAGCGGCGTGAGCGGCGGGCAAACCACAAAGAGCCCGGGAGTCAGAGTCGGCACCAAACACCGAAGTACCAGCGCGCCGGGCTGCAGCAGAACGAGAAATAGAATCTGTATATCAATGGGTTTCTGGTGCTCGTGCTGGTGGCGACGGAAGGTGTGCGCGATGGTGTGAGTGCCTGGCTTCCTGTGGGGTGGCGGCTGGTGCCAATGCAGGTCCATAAAACTCGACTTTACGATCCCTGATCTCCGCGCCGCGCCGGTATTGTATAAATTCATCAGGCGATCGCCGGGCATTAGAAACCTAAAAACCGATCGGGCGGCGGCGGTCGAATGGAGACGCCACCGCCGCCGCCGCCGCACGAGTTGTAGCGGCAGCGGCGCATACATCGGCCTCGCAGCCGGCGCAACCGATTAAAGTGGTTTTCAACAAATTCATCGCCCTGCCACGCGCCAGAAAGCTGGAATTCCTCATCCGGGCGATGAATTCGATTTTATTGTCCGCCCCCGACCGGCCCCACCCCAAACTACTCGAATAGTTACACAATAATTGCTCCTCGGGCGCATTCAACCGTTGCAAAATAAGACAAGCTCCGCGTCGAGTTGACATCGCATTGCTTTTCATATCACGTCGGGCGAAACCACGCCACGCCGGTGAAGAGCAAGTTTATTGCTTTCTCGATCAGAATCGAAAAATAATTTAGGGAGGACGCCACGACGCCCAGCAACCACCACCAGCGTCGTGCTCTCGAAGATGAAGCGAAAATAAAGCGCAAAATTGTCACGTAAGTTAAGATGGCACGTGTGCGGCGCGGCTTGCAGCAGGAATTGAAAAATAACGAAAACGAAGCGCCCGAGCACCAACGCACAAAACGAGCAAAACGGCGCGCGGCCGCTGGTTTGGCGCAGGGGGCGAGTTTGTAAAGTCCGGTTGAGTGGCGTGCTCGTACGTGGACAAACAGTCGAATGCGCGCTTGTATCGCTCCGGCGATCGGCGGGCGAAATAATAAAAATCGAAGCCGAGCGCGCGCCCGCAGCAGCGGAGTGCGCGGAGTCGAAATGCGGAAAATACATTTTCTTTCATAGCGGGCGGCGGCGTTGGTTTTTGTGCGGCGCGCTTGTTTGCGCAGAGAGACTTTTCCGTCCACTGACAAATAGTATATAGTATATGGAACTGTTGACTCTGGGCGGCCTGGGCGGCCAGGCCGCCGACTTCAAACCCGAGGCCGGCCTCAAAGCCGCGCAAAATCGTCGAAGTCTCGATCAGCTCGATAGACCCCAAGCGAGCTCCGCCACCCCACGTGTATAATTACAACACGAGATCACTTTTCAATCCGCCATCCGCCTAGTCCGCGCTAATCCGCCTGCGGATGCATATGTGCGGCCGAATTGATGCCTGTTACCAGCGCAAACAATAATCATACGTCAATTAGGCGCGTCGTTTGCTTAATTGACATTTATGTAACCGCTTGCAGGTGTGCATTGAGGGCTGCGCTTAACAAATGGCTCCGGCGCGGCGAGCGCGCACTCCCCTCGCAGGGCAGCAGGCAGCGGCCAATATATAACAATGTAATTTGTGCGAACGCAAATACAGACGGCATGGGATAACGAGACAATAACGAGACAACCTGCATCGCTTGTGCAGCCGATCTAACTCGCTTTGCATCCCATCAGGGCCCGAAATTGAACTGAACTCATTCGGGGAATGAACATGAATTGCCGCCGCACACTCACCTGCAGCTGGAGATAACTTAGTGATGACGCCCCAACGATTCTTCCACTGCAACACAAAAATACACATTATTAGTGGCTTGGTGAAGCAGTTTACAACAATATCAACAGCATGCAGAAGTTTGGATGTTGATTTTGGTTTTCTTCCCCGGTTTTCGGCTGTTGGTTCTCGGCGCTCGGTTCTTGGTGCTCGCTCTCGTTTTGCATTTTGCGTGCGATAACTTGAGGAACTTGGTGATGCGCTGCCTGCGCGGCTTATAAGTTTTCGGCACAAAGCGCGTCGCAAAGTGCGCGCCGCGGAATTTATGCCCGCCAGTTAATATTTATTGCATTAATTGCCCCGACCCCTTTTGTATATTATTGTGCGGATAAATAATGCGTAACTTTTCACTTTTCCCCCTTCGGCTGCCGCATCCCGCGCCCCCTCAAATCGCGCAATCTCGCCACTTAACGAACATAACTTTCCGCCGCGCCGCGCTCAAAGAGTACATGTACATCAAACGCTACAAAAGAAGCGCAGCGTCGCGCTTACAATCCACACAATGTGGCAGGGCGACGAAAACAATCAAAAACCGTCAGCAGCAACAACGGCGCATGTATGCTCCGCTAAATCAGCGGTGATTAAACTCGAAATGAGACTTCCAGACTCGGAACGAGTGTCGCGGAAATGAAATCTAGAAAATCAGCGGCCAATGTTTTTAGGCGCAGTGGGCGGGGCACGTGATAGAAAAGAATGAAGCGCGCCGCGAGAACAAGGAGGCGAAAAACGAAATTGGCGAATAAAATTTGAGTGAATAAGTGAGTTAGTAAGCAAACTGAATTCCAATTCGCGTAATAATCCACTTAGAAAACAAAGTTTCCGGGCGGCGCACCGCGCGTCGGCGAACAAGACGGGGGCAATACCAACAATTTTATAAGTCGCCCACGCTCGCCGCCCATCCCGCCCCACGCCCCACGCAGTTTATTAACTTTTATTGGTGTATGCGTTGCAATTTCCCCAATTTTTTGCCGCTCAGCATTCGCTTCTGGGGATTTTATTTCTTTTCAATTACGAGGCGATTAACTCGACTGCGGAGTGGCGGGATTATCGTAAATAATCGGAGCGCTCGAAGCCAATTGGCCACTACCCGAATTCCGGCGATCTGAATATGCGAATGCTCGAAACTTTTAAGTGCTACATTAGTGTAGCTTGCGTTGGATTTTTAGCCGCAGTTTCTATGGGTTTTGACCGCTTGTAGCGGAAGTTACTTCCAATTCCCAAGTTTAGCACGTCGCGCACGGAACATTTTCCCCTTTCGCCTGCTCGCAATCGCGCAGGAGGGTGCAACGACTCTATCGATATAAATTAACGTGTACACGGCGCGGAGCGCGCGCGTTTCTTTGGCGCCGGCAGCAGCACCAGACAGCCGGGGGTAAGAAAGCGAAGCCTCCGAAGTATAAAGAGAAACGTTAACAAGAACAACCCCTCCAGTTCGGGAAACGCCAGTCGTAATTACGCGAGTCCTGCGAACGTTTAGCTCGCGCTTGCCGTGGATGGCGTGGATCGTCCAGGCGGAGACAGGAGGCGAGGTGGCGAGGTGGCAGGGCAGCAAGGTAGAGGGTGGAAAGGCTTCGATCGGTGGGTGAGGATCCCCGGCGCTTTTTTCCTCTCCACTCAGCCCACATTCCTCACATCAATCGATGCTTTTTAATCACTCGAGGGGGGCACCGGACGTCGGGCGAAAAGGAAAAAAAACCGAGAACGAATAAATGAGAAAATAAACCACAGCATATTTATTTAAAGTTAATTAATTCGTTTATACAAGCGATACATTGCTGGGATTATTGGCAATTTCGGGCAACTCTCGCGGCGCTACAGTGTTCCGCTTTTCACTTTTTGGCCGGGAGGCACTTTGAGTTGGA
This sequence comes from Earota dentata, assembly GCA_027574905.2. NCBI lineage: Eukaryota > Metazoa > Arthropoda > Insecta > Coleoptera > Staphylinidae > Earota > Earota dentata. The sequence goes on along the minus strand of JAODGB020021096.1, from coordinate 3,050 downwards.
AATAATAAATTTGCGGCGCTGATTTAGTGCGACGCATCGTCTGCGCGGCGCGCAACGCCTTTCCGTGCCTCGAAATAATTTCGACGCTGGTTTCGCGCTTCGCTGTGCCCGCCGCCGCCTGCCCGCCCGCCCGCCCGCCCGAAAGGGTTGCCGCTGCTGCTGCTGGGCCTAGCTAGGATATTTTAATTAACTCGTTGCCGAAGTGCCTGTCTATGCTAGCAGCGCGCGGCGGCGGGCGCTGTAAAAGCGCCTCCGCGTCGATATCGTCTATGCGGAGATTTATTTCCGTGCGTATCAAATTATACCGAATCTAACGCCGGTGTGTGTGTGCACGCTAGGCAATTTAAACGCAGCCTCGGTTTGCAGATAGCATCTACAAGGTCCTGCGTCCTGCCTGGCGGCGTGGACGCTGGCAGCGCATAAAAGTTCTGACCTCTCCGCCCGCCGCGCGCGGCGAAAATCTAAAATCTAAAAGGGTGCGCCCTGCGCGCCCTGCGCCCCCTGCGCCATAACTAGTTTTGCACCTCTTGCGGGGCGGCGCGGGCGGCGCGGGCGGCGCGGGAGCGGGTTAGGAAGCGACCCGAAACGCAAACAGGCGCCGAAAGTTTTCCGCCAATTTTCGCCCTCCCCGCGCCGCGCAGTTCATAACATTAAATGCAAATGCAAATAAGTGTTTGGTTTATTGCGTAACAATACACTCGCGCCAGGCGAGGGGCGGCGGGCGGCACGTGCGGCCCGCCCGCGCCCGCCGCAAGTCTTTGTTACACCTAATCCTCCTTCACACATAATACGCGTGTATTTGGATAATTTAGAGACTTAAAGTACTCCACTTGGCGCGGCGGTCCCCCTTAACTGCGCCGCGCGCCGCCGCCGTGCTTCTTGCCGCGGCTCGTGTGTCGTCCTGCGAGAGCACCCCATGCCGCCAGCGCGCACTCCATCGCTCCGGCATTGTCTGCGAAGGAGCGCCCGATCCGCGACATTAACAGCTGGCGCGATTGCCGGCAAGGACGGCGCGCCGCGCCTGGTTACGCACACTTGACGAACGTCTCCAGACACTCGTCGCCCGCCGCCCACGTACGCCACGCACGCCGCGGCGGCAGGGGGAGGTGGCGCAAGTGTCAGGAAAACGAGCCGGCCGTGTCTTGTCGCGTGAACGTGACGCACTCCTTTGCTGGAGCGCATATCGCATTTCGATTCACAGCCGCAGGCAACCAATGTTTATGTTTATATGCATGTCAATGCACAACTATAAAAACACGCATTTCGGATGGGGGGTGGTCCTGATCCCGGGAATTCGGGAGCCTGGCAACTCGGAATCCAAGGGGCAAGGATACTTCAACTTCTTTAAAGTCGCCGCCGACGTTGAAATCAGTATTCCGCGCGCATTTCCGCACTTTCTTGTTCCGCGCGCGCTCGACGCTTGTTTCGCTCCGAGTTCTCAGTTCTCAGTAAATAAATTGCTTGCTCGGCTAACCGGGCAAATAAAATTAAAGATTATCGGAGCTAATAATTAAGCCCGCCTGCTGTTTGCGCGCCGGCGTTGTTGTGCTGTTGCAGGACTTGCGAACTTTCCCAACTCCGCAACGCCGACTCGCAAGAGTTGCAAACAGTAACAAACTAAATGCATTATCAACACATAATTAATACATTTTTGGTGCTTGCCTGCTGTTTAAGCAGCCGCGAACGCATTTACAGCGTCAAGGGGTGGATAATCTGTATGGCGGTGATCTTATTATTGCGAAAACGTTCCACAAGACAATTTTCCACTCAATAACTACTAGTTATTACAGGGGCGGCAACATTCATTTATTCAATTCCTTTTAGAAAGGTTTTCTATTGATTATAGAGAAGAGCAAAATTACTGCACTCTACTCCACATGCATTTCTGTGGTATACTGCTGATAGTGCTGATTATTGATTCTCTTCATACATATTTGAAGAATTAGTAGTTCTAGTATAGTAACAGTCTTTAGATGTTTTACTGATATTGGTTTGATTTACTTTGAATCCATTTTTTTGAAGTAAATGTCTATGAGCTCAGTGAAAATTGGCGTTTTAAGGGTAAGATAATACACAAAAATTGGACCCGTATTTTCAATTGCGTTATTTCGTCATAATCTAGTGTTGTCACTTTTATGAGTGAGATGACACACCACAACATCACAAGTGACGTCATATAATCGCTTTTTGAAAGCCAAATATCTTGCGTTTTACTGGTCCAAATTTAAAACTAGACAAAATCCGTGTTTGATATTTTTGTTGTATTATCTTTCCTTTCCATTGATGCAATACACAAATTTGGCATAGCCCCCATTACTCGAAGGAATCATGTCTTATCGAAGAAAGCAAATGCTTCATCAATCAAATTTTAATGCGCAATATTTGCAGCCCGAAACATTAGTGTATTGACAAATCAATAGCGATAAGTTAAACGGTACAAACATGTTCACGCTCTGTGACGGCAGCGGCGGTGGCGGAAGCGGCGGCGGCGGCAGCATCGCGTGCACTCTACGTGCGTCGGCAATTAAAACTAAGTCAATAATAATCACGAGCTCATTACGAGTTAGTTTGCGGAAACAACAACGATTACCTAAAGTTGCTCGTGAGCTATGTTCGTAGAGGGCGGGCGGGCGGCCGCGCGTGTGTGTGTGCGCGCGCGCCTTGCCGCCCCCGGACGTCGTCTCGCCCGCGTTCGCATTGCCGCGCACTAACTAACGTCGCGTACTTACGACCTCGCGAGCGCATGCATACATTACCGTCTGGCGAAGAAGCGCGGAGCGCTCCCGAGGCGGCGGCGGCAGCGGCGCGGCGGCTATTAGCCACACTCGACTACGCCGAACTAGTCGACTCGTTCGCGTCGCGAGTTACCCACTAAACTTGCGGAATGCCGCCGCTGCGCGGAATGCAAACATGCCAAAAGCGCGAGCGCGGGGCGGGGGGGGGGGGGGGGTTGTTGGAAGGAGAGCGAAATTAAAGGGGCGACACCCGAAATGGATAAAAATTACACGGGCCGCCCCCAACTAAAGCTATGCTTGGTGGGGGAGTGGGGC
>JAODGB020021060.1:0-28924 GCA_027574905.2 Earota dentata | reverse complement strand
GTCCAATTCAAATCAGCGTCAATACATATTTTATACCTATGCAGTTACAAATGCTTGTGCATATCCGGCCCGGATTAATTTTCAGATCAATATTGAGCAATAGAACAGTGGAATTACATTTAAATTGGTGGCATTTTAATTTCTCTCACATAGTCACCAGTCCTCAAATAGTGCGAAGGTAAATAATATGTACATATCAACATACATATGTACATAATGCATGTTGAATATGGTCTCCTAGCGGTAAAGCTAGGAAGTTACATTTAAAGTGGCAGTTTTACATTATGGTGTGGTGACCTTGGAATCAGGAATTTGTCCGTTATATCCGATATCCTTTATAGAGGGGTCCGTTATATCGAGGTAGGAGTGTACATTAAATTATGAAATAGCGGGCAATCGAATACAGTGGACAGCGATCCGCCCCTATTACGAGTACATAGTCAGATTATCGATTAGTGCCGAGCCGAATGTACTGAAAGTAGTGGAGGGTGCCCTTCCCTGCGGGTCGGCTGCGTAGTTTCAGATGTTTACATACTGCGTAAATGACTGCGCAGTGCTGCGTATTCAAACAAGCCGACGCAAGAAGAGCGACGAGTCACGACGAGTGGCGACATTCGACGACTGCGAGTGTGTGACGAACACGAACAGCAACCAATTCCAATTCCTACGCATTCCAAGTTTCCAATATTTCCAACCAACCAACCTAGCCTAGCAAGTCATGTCGTTCATGTTCATGTGTATTCGTTGTGGTAGTGGCGTCCAGTTGTGAAATAACAATAATTTGTCGCGAAAAGTCCTAATTTCTTCTAAAATCGTCAACTGCACACTGCACTGGCCATAAAATGACTTGGGGATTTGTAACATGTGGTCCAAACGAAGCGTTGGTCATCTCTGGTGAGTTTATCTTCTCATCATCACTATATCAAGAATAAAAGGCAACGTCACCGCTGTAAAAATATTCTTATATGTATGTACAACCATATAGTACACTTCAGGCTTGATAGACAAGCAGCTTTACAGTGGTGATGGTTATTTGCTCCGTATATATGAAAAATAAATACACATTATAGAAGTGCATGTACAGTTTGAGCACTTTGAGAGTGGGACTGTAGGATGGCACGGTGCGGCGTCACCCTTAAATGTTCTTCGGAAACGCACATGGATTTTCCAAACAATATCTTGTTTTATTGTAGGATGTTGCTACACAAAACCACATCTTGTACCTGGAGGAAGGGCCTTCATATGGCCTTCAATTCAACGCATTCAAAGGTATTATGCAAAGCGTATTTTAAAATGATAAGAGTGCTAACATTTTATTACATTAGATTATCACTAAACACAATGACTCTCCAAGTGGATTCACCTACAGTGTACACAAGTCAAGGGGTTCCAATTTCAGTTACTGGCATTGCACAAGTATGTACAAACGTAGTACAAATAAAATGTAAATTATTGACACATTGTGATTTTTTCTTTAGGTAAAAATTCAGGGACAAAATGAAGAAATGCTGCTCGCCGCATGCGAACAGTTTTTGGGAAAATCTGAATCTGAAATTCAGCACATTGCACTGGTTACACTGGAAGGACATCAACGCGCCATTATGGGCTCGATGACCGTTGAGGAAATTTACAAAGATCGAAAGAAATTCAGCAAACAAGTATTTGAAGTAGCCTCATCTGATTTGGTCAATATGGGCATAACAGTCGTCTCGTACACGTTGAAGGACATACGTGATGAGGAAGTATGTGGTTTGTCATTGTTGTTTGTCTTTTCTTTCAATTTCTATGCTCTCGCAAATCTCGTAGAGTTCAAGAATGACATAGTGAATAATACATTCACTCAAACAATAGTTAGGAAAAAAGAACTTGCATTTGTTGTTAAATTTTAAATTTGGTATTCATATATTTATAATATGCCATGCTTTTATTTGCTACATAAAGGGTGCCAAGGTATGTTTATGTCAACACAAGTGGAGAAGGCTTTTGTAGTGGTGTGTGAGAGGCATGTCTTTTTTAGAGGTTCTGAGATTCTTGTACATATTTGCTTTAATTTGATGTGTGTAGTCATTGCCTCAGAAACACAATTGCTTCTTATTGTGCGTTTATATTTAATCCAGTACGATATTGAAATCGTTCATTATCGTAGACGTGCACCGCTTATAACACTATTAACTATTACCTTTAGGGTTATCTGAAAAGTTTGGGCATGGCACGCACGGCCGAAGTGAAGCGTGATGCACGCATCGGTGAAGCCGAAGCACGTTGTGACGCCACCATCAAGGAGGCCATCGCCGAAGAGCAGCGCATGGCGTCGGTGTTCCTCAATGACACCGACATCGCCAAAGCGCGTCGCGATTTCGAGTTGAAGAAAGCCGCCTATGATGTGGAGGTGCAAACAAAGAACGCTGAGGCGGAGATGGCGTACGAACTGCAGGCAGCGAAGACCAAGCAACGCATCAAGGAGGAGCAGATGCAGATTAAAGTCGTTGAGCGTACACAAGAGATCGCTGTGCAGGATCAAGAAATAGCTCGACGCGAACGCGAGCTGGAAGCCACTGTGCGGAGGCCAGCGGAGGCGGAGAAATATCGGCTGGAAAAGATCGCAGAGGCGAACAACAGAAAGGTGCAGTTGGAGGCTGAAGCTGAGGCAGAAGCGATCAGGCTGCAGGGACAAGCTATGGCGTTCGCTATTGAAGCGAAGGCCAAGGCAGAAGCTGAACAAATGGCGAAGAAAGCCGAGGCATTCAAGGAGTATAAGGATGCCGCAATGATGGAAATGATTTTGGACGTTTTACCAAAGGTTCGTCGTCACACTATTAACCTATACTATTATTATAAATTTGTCCCTTGTCGATTGATATCAGGTGGCAGCTGAAGTGGCAGCACCATTATCACAGACTAAGAAGATAACAATGGTATCGAGTGGTAACGGTGATGTCGGCGCAGCCAAGTTGACCCAAGAAGTCTTCACCATTGTATCCAAGGTACCAGAGTTGGTCAAAACAATGACTGGCGTTGAAATCTCCAAGGTAGGCAAAGATGGCTTTGTTCATATTTCGATTAAGGATTTACAATAATGCAATTAAACATTATTTTCAGTCGGTGTATGCTGCCTAAGCAAAGTTGTAGCAAAGCAGCACAGCCACTCAAGTTATGCACATGGACGTATCGTATAATATATTTCATAGGCGCAGTTATATTTTCGAACAATAATAATTTACATGTTTTTGGAGGACTTTCAATTATCAAAATTTATTACCCGTTTTATATTTGTATGCATTTTTTTTAAACAACTGTATAATAATTTGGTATTGCAGGCTTGAGCGGATCTGGGCCGTAGCACATGGTACAGCGGACCAATTTAAATTTGCAACATCTATAATATGTCACTTAAATTAAAACATACAAATTAAGGCACGTCTAACACCCACTTTAACTCATACATATAAACACCAAACACATACATATAGTTTCAGTCCTAATGCGCTAATATAATATGTTGTCACCATCTCGTACGACATGCGCAGTAACTCTTTCTTGGCTAGATGATATACAAAATATGTTTTTATATACAGTTGAAAAAATGCTATAACCAATGTACTACGTGAATATGTTGTGCTGCTACGTGAATTTATGGTGTTATATAATGTATATGTGTATGTACTATTGTCTATGCGAAGCGTAAGCTATACGCTAAATCGAATATAGCACAGCAAACTGATTATGTATATTCTGATGTCACATAAAAGCAAGCATTGTATTAGAATGTAATGATTGTAATGTAGACTAACTACCAGTATTTTGCATATTAGTTGTTTGATTGAATACAGTGATTAACATATAATGTACGTATGAGTTTCCTGCTGCACTTTATTTCAGATTAATTTTAACTATATCGTCCTTGGCCCCATTGCAGATATCATTACAGTGTTAGTGGTATGATGCACATTTCAAGAAATAACAACTAATGTGAATAAAGCGGCTTTGGAATGCGTCAGTTTAATTTCCTCTTAATTTATAGTCAATGTCACATTTTAGTTTCTCAGATTTTGTGATGTCCGGCGGCGCGGTGATGAACCGTTGTCTTTTGCAAGCGCTCATGCGCAAATAGAATGATTTTCTACATGTCCTATCGTTGTTTCATCAAACCTTGCCGAGTAGATCGTGTGCGTACAGCTTTTTTCTATATCCCCGCTTTAAAAACATTCTAATTAGTATCAGGATTAAAAGGAACGACATTACGTATAGGATGAAACACATACTCGAATCAATCTGCTCGAAAACAGACGTGGCCGTGTGTAGTTCGTCGCGAGATGGCTGCTGCTGCTGCTGTTGCAGCACGCGCACATCCGAGCCGAGATACTTGATGTTATGGCGACTGTACATCGTTTTCAAATAGCGCAACACCTCCGAGGTGGCCCACTGCCCGCTCCCATCGCGACATCGCGGACAGCTATGCCTAGACGGAAACTGCACTTTCGGATACTCGGGATCCTCGGTCTTGTCGCCCGCCAGCCGATTGTTTACCACATTATGCGCCGACCAAAGCCACAAGATTGCCTCGTTCAGCGTGCTCACGCCCCCAATGTCTCGCTCTGCAGCCATGCGCTGAAAGTGTTGGCTGCAGTCATCGCAACCGAAGAAATTCTTAATGTATCCGTGCATTGCATTCAACACTTCCTTGGGATCATTGGATGCTGTGTGCGCTGCTTGGACGGTGAGATAATGGAAGAGCTTCCATAATCCGCAAGGATATCCTCGTTTGGCCGAAGTCGAGCCTTCGCATGACATCCAACTGTGCTTAGAGCTGAATACCATCTTGTGGTCGGGATCATTTAGTTGTACCAGATTGGCAATGTCCTTCCCGTGCACAGTCAACCGGGTGTTAACCAAATTGAATAATTCCATCAGGAACACTTGACCATTACGCCCAAATGGAAAGTACTTGCGTAAAACGTTAACATACGCACGAAGAGCGTCCAATTTTTCACCTGAGATTTGCTTATGAGCGGAGACCTCGTTCATTAAACTGCGCTTCAGAGCGGTCTCCAAATCAACCTGATAAATTGCATCGCCCATCTCCTTAATCTTTTGGCGTATAGCCTGCTTTTCTTTCTCTTTCATCAACGTCGCAATGTCGGGCACATCCACCTCAAGCCATTTACCTCTGAAAACGTCGTTCTCGTCGAATTTTATGTCTAGCGTTGGTTTAACATACTGCACGATCGCTTTCCTCAGCTCCTTGAGGCTCCTCAACTGTGAAAACACGCCCAACTGACCATCGCGATTCACCGCCACCATGTACGGCATCTTCTTGATGCCCAAGCTGTGGATCAAATCGCTATTGTTGAAGTCCGCGTATCTAATACCAATCTGTGGCACGGTCGAAAAGTCTAGCGCTAAGTGGGCGCCAAACATTGTGCCAGCGCTGTCAACGACCAGGAAAGCGTACTGGGCCGCCGCTGCAACTTCGCTAAACAAGTTATTGATGGTGGAATGTCGGTAGGGCTTTAGATTCGGGAACATCAGTCCTCTGCCGAGATGTTGTTCTGACGCCATTACTTTCAGAAGCTCGTGCGTCAGCTCTTCCACGTCCTTTCCTTTGTGCACAGTGGCACCAATACCTCGCTGGTAGTTCTCGTGGAAATACCGCAAAGTCGGATAGCCCATAATTTCGTACTCTCGACACAATTGGCTATTCGCATCATCGGAGCAATCGATCGCGCCCACATTTATCATCGGCTTCCACAGCTTCGTATCAGTAGCGAGCGCTTTCCACGACGGCGCAAATCTCTGGCAAAAGCCGCACCAGGAGTTATAGAACTCTACGATCCATGCGCTACGATCTTGTCCGAAGACCCGCTTTCTATAGTTAGCGCCGGTCAAAATCTCCACGTCGTCTCGCGCAGAGTACAAACCTTGCTCCTCGGCGGTGTTCTTGAAGGGATCGTTAATTGCCAGCGATTTGCTGCTAGACGAATGCACCACGGTGAGCAAGAATACGAACAGAGCGAAGACATTGGTCGTGAACATCTTGAACGAGTGCGAATACACGGTCGTGTTGCAAAAACCTAACCGAGCGCTGCTCGAGCCCGTCGCGCGTAAACTGGCCTGGTCGAGGAGGCTATCAACTTAAATATGTATATTTGTCCCCAGGTCCAGCGTTATACGTGACTACGTTTATCACAATTGGGCTCCCAAGTTTTGTGATTGCAGCAGGCAACGGGCATGAATATTCGTCGCCTACAATCGGTGTATCTCCATGCGTAGTAACAATCAAGAGAACGTCATTTTCGGTCACGCTTTTCCATCCCATAAACATTCATGCCGATCCAAGCAGAGCATTCTCCAGTCCAGTCCGCTGATTAATGTATGTTTGTAGTACCTACTACTTATTCATCCGACGTCAGATAGTGCCGATGTGCACCTGCACACGTTTCATAGGTCGATATTATACCGTCAGTTTACGATCCACATTGTTTCATTAAACATTTGGCATCACCTGCACTTGCTTCAGTTTTTATGTACATATGTATGTACTTATATGTAGGACAATATCTTTTGTAGATAAATATAAATTTAAGGAAAATTCCTAGTTCTTGTGTACATTTCTAACCTCACAACAAATGTTTATCAAATGGTTGTTAGTCGCGCTATTGTTTCGTTATCACACTCGCTGTGTCGCTGCTGGGCACTATCACAGCATTTATAAAATTATGTTTAACACTTGATGATGATGTATTGGGCAAAGATTTCCAAGCGTTCCAGATTGTCTAACACGAGAAACTTGAAATCGTGAAAGTCGCACTCGGAATCCCAGACACGATGCGTCACAGAGTAGTTGAAGGCGATGAAGGCCGCAAAAGAGAAACTTGTGCACGTAATCACTGTTTACCGATAGATACATCGGCACAACAACTACATATCCCCCTAATGTACGCACACAAAAAGCACTATTATTACTCGGCACTTCTAACAATATGCATTATTATCTGTTTTCACGGGCAGTTGCAAATTCCAATTAAAATGTATAATGCATATGTATTAATGGTATTAAAGTACTCTTGACTGTTTGTGAGCTTTAATAATGTAGGCTTTTGTTGTTGTTTGGTGTGATGTGGAAGTAAATATGTAAATTTATATAATGTTGGCAGTATTTATACCACATATTGTTGAGTCATAGTAAAATATGTTATCTTATCTATTTGCCATGTCGTACGTGACATTCCAGTCTACCTTAGTAGAATTAGTATTTGTAGTTTCTTAAAACAGATCCGTTTATTTTCTCCGAAACGACAAGATAGACTTATATTTTATCATACCACTCTAGCTGCCCATTCAAAATACGACCGTTTATGATAACAAAAATATAATTTATTTTATAGCACACAATAACAGAGAAATATATGTATGTTTATACTTCATACTACATACATGCAACCACAAAACCCATTGAACAAAAATGGACGTGAAACAGAGAAAAAAGTTAAACATACACAAATGATTGTGTAGTTTGTACATACATATTTATATTGATGAATTTCTCAACATTGTAAGCTCATGTGAATCGCCTTTTCAAGCGCGTCTTCATCCTCCTCCACGTCGAACGCGCTTGTCTCTAAACTCATCTGAATTGCTCGCTGCAGGTCGATATCACTGTTGTTCAAGTTTTTACACTTATTCAAGTTGGCACTAGTATTGCATACATCTGCATCAACATCATGTGAGCTGGTCGTCGGCAGTAGTGATGCAACGCGTGACTGCAGAATCGCACCAGCCTGCACTGGCGTAACTTTTAATACTTTATCAGCCTCACATTCAGGTAGATTGCCAAACACCACAAATATAGAGTACCCATCATTCTTCAGTTGTGCAAGAAAGCAGCTCAAATATGTATCTGATATCAATTGTGGTGTATCCAGCAATGAGTTCAAGTTGAACCATTGCTGTCCCAATTTCCTAATGGTGAACCAATGATCTTTATAGTTGCAAATGAAGGCATTCATTTGACATGGGCTGGTGAAGACATGCTTTACACGCTGATCTGTACTTGAATAAGGCACTAGTTCCAGATTCCACACCTGCAGTGCACTGCTTATCACCTGCACACTGAAATATCCACTGTCATCCATGTTGCCTGATGGCTGCGCTAAGAATCGGCGATACTCTTCACTTTCTTCACCACATTCAGCCATTTGTATTCGCTCTGCTTCATCCATGTTGAGAGCAAGAGTGCTCAAGTCAACAGGTGTGAAGTAGGCACCTTGTAGTAGTGAATTGAGACAGTGTTGGGCGCAAAGGGATCCCTCTTGCTATAACAATTACATTCAGCATTTTGCATTAGCACATTTGTCCAAATACACATTCAGCATGGGTTAGTTCTACCTTTTCATGAAATATCACGTCCATTTTTGCTATGGAAAAAATGCTTTATTGCTTATAACTTATACCATTGTTGCTTAGCTATAGGTAATGTGTTACGATTACTTCGTAGATGTAGTTTGAGGTGTAAATGTACGATAGAAATTCAATCAAAAATAGACATGGTAAATGTCCCAAAAACTGACGTTTACATTTTTGTTGGTTTTGGTTTGATCGGAGAGAGGAAGGCGAGGAATGTTGTCTCGCTCTCTCTCTCTCAGCGTGCAATGCGTGCAGGGCAGTCGGCCGAGTCGGCCCCGTCGGCCCTCAGCTATGCCCACAGCACCGTGCCCACTGTGCATGTAACCTGTAACGGTAACGACGACAATGCGACCATCCGGGCCAGCCCAACCAGCCCGACCAGCCTGTGACGGTGCCCAGCATATAGCACTAGCACTGCACAGCTAACCCCACGCACCGAACCACACCACATAGCACAGACGGCACTTTGGACGGCAGAGTCGGCGCGGGTATACGCGGAATACTCATAAGGATAATAGAGTAAATTAGAAATAAACAAAATGATAGGTGATTTAAAGTACTTGGATGTCTGCGAGTTTCTATTTGAGCCATTGCAAAAGTTTTGTATTCAAAGAAAGGACCATCTGACAGCAATAACAACAAACTCTGGCATACTACTCCTGAAACTACAACCTGACTTAGACAGGGCAGTAAACTATGTAACTAATCACAAATTATTCATTAAACCGTCTTCTTACATGTTAAGTAGTCATATTGAAATTGATATCTCCAGAGTTATGTTTGATTTACCACAAGACTCAGTATTCATGTGTCTTCTTCAAAGCAATGTTAGTGGAACAATAGAAAACATTGGGAAAAAGAACTTTTTCATGATTAAATGTAGTATAAGTCCAATAAGATTAATAGGAGAAGAACCAGTGATTGTAACAATAACTGATGCTGGTTCAATAGATGTTTATGTAAAAGTTAGTCACATCACAGGGCTTACAGCATACAAGCATATTTTAAATGCCAATAGTTTGCATATAGAAAAAGTGAAGTTCAGATGGAATGATGTGAAGGGAAAACCATCCACAGATACTTATGAAGAAGCATTGAGAAGGCTATTGATGCACACAGCAAAAGGTAAAGGTTACTTATTTAATTTCACTGTACATAATTATTAGAGAATCTTTCATTACTTTATTGCATTCTTATAATTTCAGTTGTTTGTTGGACACACATGTTGCAGCACAACACATCAGTACATGGCAAACGAGAAAAAACCATCCAGTCCAAATATTGTTGCATGATTGTGGCTTATGGTGATGGTAACATTGTATTTTGGCAAATGCAGCAAGTTCCCATGGACCAATATAAACAAGCTACTTTCATGTTTTTGTTTGAATATCAGTCAGGAATGGAGGATGTTACAGCATTGTGCTGGCATGAAGCAAATACCAACTCTGGTATTTATTTACTGCATAATGTAATGTCCAAGAATTAATTTTCATTTATACACCAGGGTTGCTGATTATTGGAAATGCTAGTGGAAAGACTGTGGCTGTGCCAATGCTCAACATAGTAATGAACTATTGTGAAAGTGGCAAAGAAATTGTTTTAACAAATGCCACAGATGTTGCTGTTGACTATATAGAAGTTGAAGTAAAAAATAGCTATCTAATCATTCATGTTGTTCAGCAACATCATGTTCTACTGTTCTCTTTGGACAAGAATGCTGAAGTATGTCATAGAATGAATTATGATTGTGCAAATTTAAGCATAACAGGTATTTGATTCAATAGTGCCATTTTTACTTGTTGAATAACATGAAAGATTTATAGGTTTTCAGAAAACATTAGCTGATACAGTTGTTTTATCAACACTTACTGGATCCATAATGGAAATTAGAACTGCAATAACAGATAATGCTTTGGTTGTAGACAAGAAAGACATTTATTTAAACATGGATTGGAGTAAGAGTACGTTGTTTGGATTCTTTATGAGCAAGAATAATGCTATCTTTTCCTTGCTCACACATCACTTGGGTTACAATTACAAGGGACAATTGAAGATGAAGATTTGGAATTTTGCCAATAATGAAGATCAAGCCTTATACAAATTCTTGAAACTGGATAGAATTAACAATGGACTGGATCTTCTTGAAGTAATGAAGTAAGTTGATTTAGATAATGTCAGAAGCAATCCACACTGAACTTTATCTTTGCAGAGTACGATCACTTCAGAAAAGGGTATTCATTGGTAATGAGCTACCAGAGGACACAAACTATGACAGTCTCACATTGCAAGAACTTAAGAAATATCTATGTTTAGCAAAAATATCTGAGTCCATCTTTGATCAAGTTGAGACTGTAACTCAATATAATCTTAAGCAAGCGACGGATATTTGCACCATGATATATACTCAACTGTCAATTAGTTTACTCAAAGATATTAAGTCCGAAATCAGTTCAAAGGGAGCTGTTTCTGAATATAAGCGACAAGTTGGACATGTTTGCTTTACAAATTTGAAGGATATTGTAATGTCAAACTTTTTGAAAGAACACAACCTTATGCAAAATTATGTTGAAGAGATTCGGAATGTGTTGGGCTCGTGTTCCGATTTGATGCAAGAGAATACGCTTTGCAAATTCTGTGAAGAAACATACGTGGGACTGTCCTGCCCCTCGCTACATTTGGACTTTCGATGTTCATTTACCATGGTGCAGATTGTAAGTTCCAAACTAAAATGTCCGATGTGTGCGCGTTATATCGCAGAGGAGGCGGTTGCGTTCTGCAAAGACTTGAGTTGTACGTTGTGCGATTCTCCATTGGATACTATTATCTCAGATTCGATTGCACCATTTGAGTTTGAACAGTTTTGTAAGGAAGATTGTCTAAGTAATATTTAAAAAAGTTGTACTTGATTAATAAAATACAAATATTTTTTAGTTATTTGTTATTGAATTCTGAATTGTCATTATAATTCTTACTAATATTTATCGATGTTCTGGTTGAAATAGTCGATATTAAAGTGCTTGTAATAAGTGTCGTGATAGTTCTTCCAATGAGTAAAATTGTCAAAATCTTGATTCCAGAAGTAGTTGTTGTACACATCCGGCATGGGATACGAAGTATTGTTTGTTGTTAATGAAGCCAACAAGAGATTAGTTGTTGTTTGACTCAGATCTTTGCTCAGCACATGAAGATAACGATCGTTGTCCATTGATTTCCCTTCTTGTAGCATTTGTGACATCACTGAGATGTAATTGCAGGCGAGGCGAATCGTTTCGATTTTGGAGAGTTTCTGCGGTGTGGAGTGCAAACTCGTTTGAACATTTTGGATCGGAACATATCTGAATAACAATTTGTTTTACTAATTGAGTAAGCACTTGAAATTAGGGTGCTTACTTTCTCAGGACATCCATAGCAGCGTTTAAATCGTGCATTCGATTCCTTTCCCTGGCATTTGCACGTGTACGCCGTATTTTGATACGGCAATTGTTTTTATTAAACTCTCTCTTTTTTTCAACTCGAAACATTGCGTTTTGACTCATGCTGCACAGGCTGTTATGATTGTGCGTGGTCTGCTAATTATGATACCGCAGGAAGGAATGAGCGCTTTTTGTGCATTGATTATTTCCTTTATACGCAATCTGATTACAGTATCAAATTGGATTATCAGAAATTATCGGAAAAGTTGAATGAATGTTTGTTTGATTATTTTCCATGTGAACAAAATGCGTGCCTTTTGTATCATGTGTGCGGAGCGCTCGAATGGATCCGGCGCCAATACATTTCGAAAGAGTTTTCACGCAGGATTAGTACAAGCTGGGTTTAATTTTGTTTGATATTCTCATGCATAGGTACTATATGCTGCTGCCATATGGTGTTCGTCAATATTATGTACGATATGCGATGTGATAGTTTATCTGCTTTGTCACGCGTCCAATATAAACATTACGGTAACCAAGCCGTGCTGAGGAACAAAAAGTTTGATCAATCAATGTTGGTTCTGAAATCTGCCATGGCAATCAAACATTCAGATATAATATGTCATTTACCGTTGGCACGGTTGGCGCATCGTTGGCGTTTTCTAATACGTTATAGGCGAATCAATTTTCTTGAAATATATATACATTTTAAATTTAATTCTAATTACGCATCACTTCTATGCACAGTCATGTCGTTGGTTCTCATCAGTCATCATAACGAAACAATCTACGACATCAACAAACTAACAGACTTTCTTTCTTCCCCACAAGCAAAGGGATCAAAGGGAAACAACATTGCTGATGGCTACAGCTATCATGAACACCGTTTTGTTGCACCAATGACAAATTTTAAGAAAACTGTGTTGCAAGAAGTCGAGAAGCAGAAACGTAAACGAAAGGCATTTGGCGTGATGGGCCGACCCAAGCAGTCTTTGCCGGATCCTAAGTCTTTTCTGCGGAAGCACACTGGAAAAGTATTCGCAGTTGGAGAGCAAGGGCTTCTGGCAGAAAAAGGTATTATTGCCAAAAAAGATCCAGTCCCGAAAACGATCTGTGCTATTTACGAGCAGATGCACAAGTTGCGGCACAATAAAAAGAACTTTGTGCATGAAAACGTGAGAAGGGTGCTCCAAATGAAACCCAAGGTGCCGATTCGGAAGGAAATAACAGATGTGAAGGGCAACAGCTTCAGAATGGTTCCGAAAGAGCCGGAGCAGGTATCGAATAAGATATTTGCCAAGATTCCACGATATTTGGACCGATTGATTAAACATCGTCAAGCAACGATTGAAGCTGAGAATGAACGGAAGGGTATTGTCAAACAGAAATGTACTTACATCACTAGAGACGAGAGGAAGATGTTACTAGAGGTAAAAATCTGCCGTGTATGTAGTTAGAGAAATAACTTATATATACAATACGTGTTTTTATATATTAGGGATTGAAGAAAAACTGGGACGAACTGCAACGGGTATATCAAGGATTGCCAATTTTAACCGATACAATTCCGAAAAAGACTCGGAAGCGTGAGTTAGAGAATCAATTGCAACAATTAGAGAAAGACATAGTACTAATTGAAAGGCATCCCTTTATTTATGTTTATGATGAAGAAGAAGACATGCATAATTAAATTATTTTATGGTATACACGGACATGATACACACGCAATTGAATTTTAATTTCCGATCACAGCAAAAATAATTATACATATATTACAAACAATATAAATCATTCATTCCAAAAAGGATTTTTCAATGACATATTATAGTAATTCTGTGAGCATCCAGATAATAAAAACAATCAGTCCAATTCCCACTGCAATCATAAATGTTGTTTGGCTGCTCTTCCTCATATTCTTGAGAATTGTTTTATTAGTTGCTAACAATTTTTCAACTTCTGACAACTCTTGCATTAGCTTTTCTTTATAATCTGATGTAATGTTCTTATTGTTTATTCTTGCTTCCAATTGGTATACCCTTTCATAACATACACTAATTGCCTCTTCAACTTTTCTGATCTGAAAGTAAAGCACAAAGTAACATATATATGCAACATAGATGAAAATATGTAGTATGTTTGGCATTATGTTTGTAAAAAATATTTACCTCTTGGATGAGAGATGTGCCTGAGGTTCCTCTACTCTGAGACATGGTGTGTATGATTTAAGAATTTTTACAACATGTTTTGCTAACAGAATATGCAAGGCAGCTAGACTAAGATAACGTTGTGGAGCTTAGAGTTGTGCGTGGTTGGCGTGGTTACACTTGCTATAGCAATGGAACAGGTGGAGACAGGTGAGCATTGGCAATATGCTGGCAAGTGGTGGCAGAGGTGGCAAGTGCTGACTTGACTGCTGGTAGAGGATCATGAGAAGAGCTGGGCAAGCTGTGGAGTAAGGTGTAAGACAATGAGCTTAATTGTTTTGTTTTTTTTATGGCAATTTACTTGAAGTTTTGAGCCATGTCAGGTTACTGTCTGCCCCTTTAATGTATAGACTTCAAGTACATATGTATGTATGCATTTAGATTTCACAAGAAAGTTGCTGCAAGTTTAGATTTTAAATTAAAATTTGGTGATAAGATGGAATCGGTAAAAACCAAAAACCCTAGAAGCGACATGCCATCCATCCCCACCACGCCCACCACCTATTCTCAGTTTATTTCATATGTGTATGTATTTCCAAATTCTAACCTGATTTTAGGAAAACAAACTCAGGAGCGATATCTGAGAATCGAACAATTATTCTGAAATATTTGTAGTAACTATCTTGGGAGTCATAATTATTCTGGTTTAATACGTTTAAGTCGGTGCTAAAAAAAAATGGGGCGACGTTCCATAAATACCACTAAGAGTGGTAAATACATGAATCCAACAGACCAAGCACGTAAGTTTGTGCAATTAAACGTTTTTTACACAAGTATAAACTCATGGTGTATTTGTTAAAGGCAAGGAAGCAAGAAAACAAGAGCTGAAAAAGAACAAGAAACAAAGGCAACTTGTGAGAGCTGCTGTATTAAAAGGCAAAGATCCACATCAGCTCATTGAAGAGCTTGAAAAAATTGACCAAATGGGTATGATGGCCTTCATTACACATATGTATTACTGATTTTTATTATGCATACATGGTGTATAATGCTTCCAGAGTATAATGTTGCCCAGCCATCACCACTGAATGAAAAGGTACTAAAAGATAAAAGGAAGAAATTAAGAGAGACACTAGAGCGAGTACTCAGCATGTATGTAAGTATTAAGCAATAACTGTATTTGCTATAAAATCACTAAAAAAATAAATGTTTTGCAGAACAAAGATGATCCTGAAAAATACAATGATCTCAAAAAGAGGCAAATGGATTATGAACACAAAAGAAACCAAATTGTGAGTTTCTATGAGTCAGTGAAAAGTGCCCAGCAGGTCACAGTGGATGAGATTCCATTGCCACAGCTGCCTCAGCAACCCGCACCCCCACCAGCGCTACAAATTCCGCTGCCTACAGAAATCAAAAAGCCTGAACACACAATATACTCAATTGCCACAGCTCTGAAGCTACAAGCTCTAGGCCAGCCTATCATGGAGCCACCTGGATGCCCACCTGGACCACCACCTGAGATAGATAGTGATGGCGAGTTGGCAGAAATGACACTAGATCATAGCGAAACAAGCGTCTCCGACGAGCACGAATCGGAGGATGAGCAAACTGATGGGGAAATATCCAAACCAACATCCCTGCAGCAGAAGATGGTGGCTATATCGGGACAAAACGTCGACGACTTCATGAAAGAGATGGAGCAGGTAACACAAAAGAAAGCGGAAGAGTTGAAAATTACTGAAGCTTCATTATCGGTGGTACCTGCGATGCTTCCTGAGGCCGTTGTTGTGCCGAACATCAAATCACTCATTGGTCCACCTCCGGCGATCTTTCCGTTGCGAGTGCCGCCTGGGCCTCCACCCGGCAGGCCGCTGTTACCGCCCGGCCCGCCCCCAGGCCTGCCCCCGCCACGGTTACCCTTGCGCATGGCACCACCAAGGATGTTGCGCCTTCCAGGTCCCCCGCCCAGCCTGCCCCAGCCCAATGCGGGTTTGATACCGAATCCAAACGTTCTCTCCGCGGGTCCACAGCTTGTTCATCGAACAGATAATCCTGCTGCTAAGCAGGGCGCAACAATTAGTGCCAAGCCACAAATTCGAAACCTCAGTGCGGACGTTACGCGGTTCGTTCCCTCTACCCTGAGGGTCAAGCGAGAAGACAAGAAATCGATGCCATCGCGGCGGGCACTGCTTAACGAGGTAAAGCAGAAGGATTTGATGATGAAGCAGAACCATCAGCCGGTTCACCAAGTTACCAAAGACGATGCGTATATGCAATTCATGAAGGAAATGCAAGGTTTGCTATAAATCAGATGATTTAATATTAATATAATACAATACAAGATACTTAAATTATGTTTTTGAGTATTAAAAAGTTGCCGTCTTTATAATTACGAACTATTTCATCATCGGTTGCAATAAATATAGAGACTAGGCAAAGTGATGATGACATTTCCATGTAACCTTCATAAACATTCTTACTCCATCCATGCGCTTTGATATGTTGAGACACTACCGTTGAGAGAATATTGCGTTTGTAATTGAATTCGTGTTTGCTCGCTTTCTAACTAATCTAGCAGATACTGTAAAACATCAACAATAAGTGACACAAGCACATCTTAAAGCAGAAGGGAGCTTACTTGTGAAATCCTGTGGGGTCAGAGGCTGGTCGAAAACGCTTTCAATCGCCTGAATCCATTGATCTCGGTCATCTTCAGCTAACGCCGACAAATTGTAAACCCTATCGGGCGTAGTCAAAGTGAAATTGAAGCCTTGGTGATCCTTGACTCTAGAGCTTCCTATTCGAATGGCATAACCATCCAGCGCATGTCCTAAAAATATCTCGCCCTTCGGATGCGGATCCAAAGGATCATCGTGGTACATTAGTTTTCTGTGGTCAAGCGTGAACCATCGCTTTTTGTATCCGTCGCTAGGTCGCGGACCTGTTTTGTAGAGCCACCCTTCCTTTGCGAAGTCATCTTTAAGACGCTCGACCAGCTCGGATTCGATCGCGGTGGGGTAGGCAAGTTGTAGTCGATGCAACTTTGCACACCTAATTGCCATGTACCAATTCACAATCACCTCTGGATTTTCGTGATACAGGTAAATATGTCTGGTCGTCCCGTCCTTGAGAAACGAGAGTTGCAATGAATTGGGATAACCAATCTTCTCTGGGGCTAATACTATATTTGTGTCAGACACATGCAGAATTGCTTTCGGATGGCCGTTATCGCGAACGTAGTACTTCAGTGTGTTCTCGGACTCGTTCAGCACAAATTTTCTATTCTGAAAACGACTATCCTCTTTCCCTCGTTTCATCAGGAAGCCTTCCATTGCGCCGCTCGCATAGGGCAGTCTTTCAGGATGAGAAAATTCCTCGCGATCGTACTTCGCTCGTATCCATTGCTCAAGTAATACTCTAAAAAATATTGTATTTTGAATAGAACTAAACCTGTTAATGCTTTCTCACTGTGGATCAGTTTCTTTTGGTCGTCTATAATAAGCAGGCACACGCTCTTCGTATTTCTGTTTGGCAACAGCATTGCCCACCTCCTTCATTCTATCCACTTGTGAATCCTCCCATCTGTCCAGTTTCAAGTGTTTTACTTTACTAATATGTGCGCCCATGCTTCTGTGCACTCCACAGCATCGCTTGCATATGAAAATGCCAATGTTATAGGACGCCCATTCTGGGTCTACAATTAATCAGATAGATAATAGAATGTTTGCGACGATCGGCTGGTTGAGCACCAAGCTTTGTCAGGAAGTGCTTAAGTGACAATAACAACAATTTAAGAAGGCAATGGCTCAAGTAATATGTATATAACGTCTTGGCGGCTAATAAGTTACCTCTGCTGGCGCAATCCGCACACATGTTGTTTCCGGGCTGCTTCTGCAACTCGACGAGTACTTTCTCGTTGCGGTCGGTCATCTTGACGGAGATCAAGCGTGCTTAAACGACGAAAATCTCACGAAGTTAGTTTATAAACAACACACCAACACCCGACGTCGTCCATTTTTAAAATGTCGAATCTCGAATGTCGTGTTCGTTCACATTACACCACTAACACAATTACATTATCCGCACCATATGTACACGTTGTTGGAAGGTTAAGCGTACATGTGTGCGTTTGTTTGGTTGCTTCCGTCACATTCGGTTTGACTCGAGTCGGTGCGGGTTCTTTAAAGGGCCCCTAAGGGATTTTTAGGCCTTAAACAATACAATACATACTACTCTCCAGTCAAGAGACGGGGTACCCCAGCCAGGGCACGCCAGCGTGCAGTTCCAATCACGAGTGCACTTATACTCCTGCTGACCGGCAGTTGTTACAAATTTGTATTCTAAGGTGAATCCACTGTTACTGCTCTCAACATATGTAATGCATACTACATATGTATCTACATACATAATTTATATTTTTTAATCAGTACACTTGAAATAGTTCAATAAATATATGTATTTCAAATATATGAACTAATTGGGTGAAATCATGTTTTGCACTATTTGGCAGAATCTAGTACCTAT
Organism: Earota dentata; assembly: GCA_027574905.2. NCBI lineage: Eukaryota > Metazoa > Arthropoda > Insecta > Coleoptera > Staphylinidae > Earota > Earota dentata. The sequence continues at coordinate 10,437 of JAODGB020021060.1, read as the reverse complement.
GTACATACAATATTGGTGGTGAAGCATTAAGCATCAATAATTTTGTCCAATATATTTTTCAATTGGTTTATACTTCCATTCTGAGTCCTTTAAATACTCCATTTCCTTTCTTAGAGTCTTCATCCTGTTCAGGTGCATTTCATTCACAGCTTGTTGAGCATTTGCAGCAAGGCTTTGCTGAAATTTTGCTTGATTTTTGAGAGATGTGAGTGTTGTGTCAGAGCTGAGTGCTTCGGTAATTCCTGGTGATTTGAGCACTGCCATTGGAAGATTGACTGATGACATACTACTGCCACTATTGACTAAAAAACATATACATATGTACAAACTGGTATATATTATGTACTTATAAACATATATTTAACTGCTGTAACTTGCTTTAACTGTATTTAACCTTGCAAACATTGCAAACAAGTTAAACTGTTAAGGTTAAAAGCATGAAATACAAATGTGGATAAATGTGAACAAACCTCGGTTGTAGCCGCACAATAGTGCGCAGACTGAGCGTATTACTAGAATTAATTGATTGATTGTTTTTGTATTGAAGAAAATGTACGCTTCAATCAAGCTTCAATCACTTTGAATGCTTTGCGCCGGGCCGCCAGGCGCCGAGCTAGGTGGAGCAAGGGGCAAGGGGCTGTTTTGCGACCAGCGTGTTGTGCCTTGCTGTCCGTGATGATATGGATATGGTTACGTGCCTGTCATGTTGTTTTGCTCACAGTGCTCACGGTTGGCCCGGCAAGCCTTCGGCAACGGCCCCAACACCGGATGGCTCGGCGACCCATTTTTTGAATTTTGCACTTGCGCTGAATTCAACGCTTGCTCCAGATTATTTACCTATTTTAAATGCACGGCACAGAATTGGCTAATAGGTACATGCTTAAACATTTTAAAAGTTATTACATATAAATAAGTATACATACATACATATGTACATACTTGTACATACATATATAGATATCGAGCCAAGTTGGTAGGTATCAGCCATGTAGATGTCAATATGGTTGCCTATATGCATATTTGCCTTGTACGCCGAGTTGTACGCCTTGTACCAAAGAGAATATGCACTAATCTCTTGTACGCTTGTACATAGCTGTTCTTTTCAAATGAATGCATGTACACACATACGTACTTTATTCTTCTCACTTTCAATCAAATATAAATAACGCCTATTGTATAAACTGAGCGCATATGCGTAACAAAAACAAGTTGTACATATATGATGACTATCACTCTGACAACAGAAATCAAAGCCCAATTTCAATTATAGACGTTCAATCAGATTTATTGCTTTATCTTAACTGAACGTGGCCAATGATAACGCTCCAGGGAGAGAACTGCATGCCGTTAACGTCGTCAGCAGTAGTCAACAGCTCGCACTACACGCGATACCAAGCATTGCGCCAGAAAACGTCAGTGCAGTCAGTCGGGTAGTGCGTCTTGCTCGCCTAGTGTGGTCTAGCTCTAGCCCAGTCTAGTCCAGGTGGCTCAGGTATATATTTTACATGCGACATTGCTGCCTTCGTACTCGCATGCTCGAGTGATCGGTTGTCGCCACTCGAAGCTAACGCACAGCACCCGCTCAATGCTGTGTTGTCGCCCGTGATTGTGATAGATTAACCAAATAAGTGCTTCAAAGCGCATAAATAATAAGTTGACTGAAATCAAAATCATTCTCGAATTCTTCCAGCATTCACGTATACCTTAATTTGTTCTATTAATTATAAATTCGCTTTTAAAAATGAGTGATTATCATCGACAATTAAACGACACAAATCCGAATCGAATTATCCTGGAAGAAACTTTCTATGTGATCACAAAGAGGAACTCTGTGTTTCGCGTGCGGCTCACACAACAAGGGTTGATTCTGATCAAGGAGAGTGAGACACAGTCGAAGGAGACGGTCATTCCGATCAAGGAAATCATCGGTTGCCGCTGTTTACGCAGCAAGAAGGAGCGCTCCTGCTCCTGCCAGTCGCTGCCGAGAAGCCGCTCGCTGAGTGTCGTCGACGAGAACTCTGGCGAGCAAGATGATAGCGATATTAGTGCATATCTGTACGTCTATGCATACATTCTGCAATACAATTCCAAAGATGAGCCAGTCAAACGCGAGCGTACGATAATTACGCTCCGCTTTCGCTCGTTCGACAAGTACGAAGATAACAATAAGGAGGCACAAAAATGGCGAATAATGATCAAATTGCTGATTCGTGGCGAGAGCCCTAATCCCAGTTTATATTGTTTTGCGGGCGGGAAAATGAAGGATGAGAGAAAGCTGCTGGTGCTCTGCAATCCAAAGAGCGGTCCCGGGAAGGGTCGCTCGATATTCCTGCAAAAGATCGCGCCGGTGCTGCAGGAAGCAGAGATTCAATACGATCTACATATCACGAAATATGCAAACTATGCAAGGGAATTCGTACGTCAGTCAAATATATTCCAATGGAGCGCTATCGTATTGGTAGGTACAAAAATACATATTTCATATTTCCCAAATCCATATTTAAGTGTATGAGTATCCGTTATTTGCTTTTAAAATGTCCATGATGTTTAATAAACATTCAAGCAAATGAAATTCAATGACATCACCGTCAACGTTTGCTTGATTAACGAGTTAGCAAGCAAAAAGCAAACATAGAAGTTGAGCTACTTTTGTCCAAAACCAAACCAAAACCAAGTAACAAACATATTCTATTTAAAAAAAAAAACTTGTTGATGATTGCGCGTTATTTGCGGCCAAGGTTTTCTGTATTCATTGCAACCATTGCAACCATAACTCAATCTAATACAGGTTGTTAACAATCATTGGAATTGTTATTAATTATATTTATAAAAGCGTGTTATTACTAGAAGTCGTCCTCGGTATTGAGGACTTTTGAAGTGCATAATATTTGGTTCTGAGCGGATGTTTGATCGTGGATTGATAGAAATCGGGTAACAAGATAAGAACGACTCACTACATTTACATACACATGCTGTAAACCTAATCCATTAAGTTTCTGTTTGATGCTCAGGTTGGTGGTGATGGAATCATATTCGAAGCAATAAATGGCCTATTCGAACGCTTCGATTGGGAAGAAGCGGTGCGAACTATGCCCTTAGGTGTGATTCCCGGCGGGTCTGGAAATGGCTTAGCACGCAGTATTGCGCACAACGTTGGCGAGCCGTACTCGACAAATACGACGCTCCCATCCGCTCTGTCGCTTGTACGTAACACAAGCACACTTATGGATCTCGTCCGGGTGGAAACTACCTCCCAAATCCTCTTCTCTTTCCTATCCGTGGGCTGGGGCTTCCTCTCAGACATCGACATCGAAAGCGAGAAGCTGCGGATCCTCGGCGGGCAGCGATTCACCATCTGGAGCCTGGCGCGACTGATCGGCCTGCGCAGCTACGGCGGTAAAGTGTGGTATTTGCCCGCCAACAATACGCCCGTGCGCAATGTGCACGACAACAAGAAGCCGGACAATGTCGAAATGCCTAGCGAGATGAACCTTGAAACACAAACGGGCCGACAGCGTGTCGACTCATGGTATAGTGCAGCGTCCAAACGCAGCGCGTATTTCTCAGCCACAACTAATAGCAGTTACCAGTCCACAGCCGACAGCGGCCCGGACGATAATCAAAAGAATAATGTTCGAATGTATGGCCCACCCTCGCAGTTGCCATGTCTCAACGCGCCTCCGCCCTCAAATTGGCGATGCCTCGAAGGACGGTTTATCATGGTGCACGCGTCCTATCCAAGTCATCTGGGCGAAGAGTGCCTCTTCGTACCTCAGGCGAAACTCAATGACGGCATCATTTGGCTGGTCATTATCAAGGCGGAGGCCACACGATCGCAGGTTTTTCACTTCCTGCTAGGTCTCAGCGACGGAACGCACATGAGCGCAGGCTGTGGGGACGCAATTCAAATGATGCCAGTGCGCGCATTCCGCATCGAGCCGGACATGACTGAGAAGGGATATATGACTGTGGACGGCGAGCACGTCGAATATGGCGCCATCCAAGGAGAGATGTTCCCTGGTTTGGCATCCGTATTGGTTCCCTGATACGAGGAGCATCTTCACGTGTCCAGGAAACTATCCAATTTAGTATTATCGTCAATGGAACCAGTATTAATTAATTTCCATGATATTTTAAATCAACATTCCAGACAATTACTGCAAAGCAATTAATAATAGTCTAGCAAAAATTTTATAAGAAACAAATTTATAGGAACTTGTAGAGTTTGAACACATTGATAGGAAATCGTGCATGCCATTAAAAGTGATGCAGGTCGTCACTGAGGAAAATCTAAAAACATACATATTGTATAAACAATCATTGGATGTGAGAGAACGTCGCATGTAACAAGGAAAGCGGTATAAACCAATTTTAATTCGAGCTGTGATAATAAGAAAATTAACTAGATATTGTTATTTTATTGGTATATGGATGGATTGAACTGGCGGAGCTTCATGAACCTTGCAAAACGGTGCATCTTAATAAGCATAGCAAGCAACTTCTAGTATGGTACACAAATGCATTTCATTCAATTATTTGCCTTTTATTGTTTAATCTACTTGCCAGACATTTTACACTTAAAATGTATGTGTTCCTAGTTATGGAGTGGAGTTGTTTATTCGGTTTAGAATTTTGAGACAAAGGATAGTAATTTAATTAAGTTATGTTTTTACATATCTTTTACAGGGGCCCAATTTAACAAGACATTTTAAAGAGCAATCAAATCACTGGTGAGAGTTACATAATTAATAGTTTATGAAAAGTTACATGAATCAAAATATGTATACACAAATCTTCTTTAATTCCATTCATAAAAAAGTTGATGGTTGAATAAAAATCTTATTGCATACAAATAATTTTAATTTATGTGATAGAAAATTGTTCCAATTCACTTAGCAATGTACTCATCTGGGAATCAATTTGTGTTTGATCCTGTTCTGGATTTTTCAGTGACAACTTAATAAATTCCAAGTCATCAACATTGTTTCTGTGGTGGCCCCACATTGTTACCTCTTTCTTGGTCCACATTGAGATCATCAAATCAACAATCTAAAATCAATAAGAAAACACATTTTCCTTATTCATCTCTGTAACATTGTACATTTTACTAACTTCTGCAACTTCTCTCTTTATTCTTTCCATTTCCACTGTGCCAGTGCAACATCCCCTGATTCTTTTCACCAATATTCTTAATTTACTATTTGCTATTTCAACAGGATTCTTCCTGTTCATGTTGAGTAGTCCTATATCAGCTCCACCATCAATTAGCAACTTGATCAAAAGCAAGTTATTGTTACAGGCAGCAAGATGTAGAGGTGTATTCAATAAAATATCTTGCATATTTGGATCAGCACCATGTGATAGGAGTAACTTTACCATGTCAGTATAACTACGACTAGCTGCAATATGCAATGCAGTTCTATGCAGTTGGTCATAGCAGTTTGCATTCACACCACAATAAAGGAGCTTCTGAACTCCCTCGAGGTTATTAACAGCCACCAGAATCAAAAGGTTTCTTTCTTCTTTTGTGCATTGGATCTTCTTCAAGGCGTTAATTACTGAAGGGGACAGCAATTCTTTCTCAGTTTTACATTTGTCTTTTGCTTTGAACTTGATTTTCGTGTGCGAGCCGAGTTCACTATCACTGTGCGAAGTCATCTCGGTTTTGACGAGATCACAGCGTGGACGCCGAGCGCTTTGGACAAACTGGGCAAAATCTATCTCACCTATCTACCAATTGTAAAATATTATTTCATCGCGAGTTGTAAAACATACGAAACTACCACAGCAACATGCCCACCCCAGATGCCACAACCACCCACAACAAGCAGCCCTGCTCATAACTGCGATCTGGTGACTTTTCTTGAATGACTCTGTATCACAAAATAACGAAAATAACTAGATCCATGATCAAAAATGAACCATGTGTGATTAGTGTGGATCAGGTGATCTACATAGGTGGTAGGTGATCAGTGGTGATGAGCATGTGCTGTTGTGTGTCGTGTTTCTCCGCTTCTCGAATTCTTTCAAATAAAATCGATTCTGTGAAATATCTTTGTATTCTTGAAATGACAAATATCGACAATGATAATGATATACCGCAATTATCTGCTGAAACATTTCTGGCCCTGCAGGAATTTTACCGAGAAGAAGAGCAACGTAATGCAATTCATTTGGAAGCTTCACAAATTGCAAAGAGTGATGCTGACATTGATATAAGTGAAGATTGGGTTTGTACCTTTTATCATGTATGTTTATCTGGCATACTTAACTGATTAAGTATGATTTTCCAGCAATTAAGTCAGTTTTGGTATGATTCTGAAACAATACAAACACTTGTAAACATTGCATTAACATCAGTTGAATCTGGTAATAAAATTGCACTGATTTCTTGTCCTTCTCTTTACAAGAAAATGAAATTAAAGAGCCAAGGCATTCACACGAGTAAGTTTTGACTTGTACACAGTAAGCCAAGTTATCACCAAAAATTATTTTTCAGTTCATCTTTATGAGTTTGATAAAAGATTTGCAATATATGGAGATGACTTCATATTTTATGATTACAAATCCCCATTAAGTGTGCTTCAGAACCATCAGGATATGAGAGAATATTATGATCTGGTTATTGCAGATCCTCCATTCTTGTCTGAGGAATGTTTGATTAAAACATCTGTTACAATTAAATTGCTAACAAAAGGAAAAATCGTTTTATGCACAGGTTTGAATACATTATTAAGCATCTATACATGTACCTAAGTGCATACATACATACATATGTATGTATGTAATATGTAAATATGTAATGGAAAAATATATATTTTAGGTGCAATAATGGCTGAGATGGCTGACAGACTTCTATCAGTGCAGAAGACTGGATTTAATCCAATTCATAAAAATAATCTTGCAAACAATTTTCATTGCTATGCAAATTTCGACATAAAAATATTGTAATACATACATACATACATACTACATATGTACATACATAAATCAGCACAGCATATGTACAACATGTTTATTCTGTAAAATAAGTTGCCTACTAAACTCGTACCTAACCTTCAAATAATTAACACGTTTTCATCTGTTTTTTGGTGTTGAGGATTTGATAGCTTTCGAGATGTCGCGTATAATTATTAAAAACTTGCCTCAAAATGTAAGTAGATGAATATTTGTAGTGCTACAAGTACTTTAGGATACACTGAGTTAAGAAATTTATGTTTTCAGATAAATGAGGATAAGTTGAAATCAATCTTTGGCACAAAAGGACAAATAACAGATGTTCAATTGAAATATACCAAGGATGGACAATTTAGAAGATTTGGTTTCATTGGCTATCAAAATGCAAATGATGCAGCTGAAGCCATTAAGTACTTTGACAACAGTAGGATAAACACAACAAAAATATCTGTGCAAGAATGTGCTGACCTGGGAGATGAGACAAAACCAAAATCTTGGAGTAAATATGCAACAGATAGTTCTGCATATCAACGGATTCACAACAAGGAAAAAGATATAACAAAAATTGAGGACACAAAGAAAACAGATACCTCAAAGAAGTTGCTCATTAAATACAAAGATGATCAACTTTTTGATGAATTCTTACAAGTTCATTCTGCCAGGAAGGCCCAAGAAATACTGAAATTAGCCAACAGTGAAGAGAATTCAGATTCAGGCAAAGCTGAAAGTGAATCTGCAAAAGCAAATGATGAAAAAGCAGAACTCACATCCAACAAGAATATATCTGATGAGGAGTACTTGCATTTATTAAAATCCAAAACTCCAAGAAAGAAAATGGAAAAGAAGCCCAAAGTAAAAGTTGATTTGTTCACTCTGAAGTTGACCAACCTACCATACAATTGCAAAAAGAAAGATGTTAAAGATTTCTTGAAACCCATTGTGGCATATTCAATTAGAATTCCAAGAAATATTAAAGGCATTGCATTTATTGGGTTTAAGGATGAAAAGAAGTTCAGCAAGGCACTACTGAAAAATAAAAGTATCATCAAAGGCAAACAAATTTCAATTGTTAAGTATGAGAAGAAAGATTCCAGTGCTGCTCCAAAAGATCTAAATACTAAATGGGCAACTCAAGAGGAAAAACTGAAGAATGAAGAAGGAATTGCCGAATCGGGACGAATATTTTTACGCAATTTAGCATACACTACGACCGAAGCAGACGTTCAAGAAATGTTTGGAAAATTTGGACTTATTTCAGAATTGAATCTGCCTGTTGATGCAACTACAAGAACTATGAAAGGATTTGGCACAGTGACTTTTATGATGCCTGAACATGCTGCTAAGGCTTATTCCGAGCTAGATGGGAAAATTTTGCATGGGAGAATGCTGCATTTACTGCCTGGTAAACCCAGAGATGGTGATCAAGATGATGATGTTGACAGTGCATCAAATTTCAAGCAACAGAAGGCCAAGAAACAGAAAGCACAGGCAGCTAGTGCACACAATTGGAATTCATTGTTTCTGGGTCATGATGCAGTGGCTGAAGTCATTGCTAACTCATACAACACCACCAAAGAAGAGGTGTTGGCACCACACGGTGCTGGAAGCGCAGCCGTGCGCCTGGCGCTTGGAGAAACGCAAATTGTGGGGGAAACGAGGAAATATTTGGAATGTCACGGCGTATATCTGCATGCTTTCAACCCAGCTAATCTGAAGCGATCTAAAACAACTATCTTAGTAAAGAATTTGCCGGCAAATACACATCCAAATGACATTAAAGAAAAGTTTCAAGAACACGGCGTTATTGGAAGGTTCATATTTCCCCCAAACGGCATCACCGCTATCGTTGAGTTTCTGGAGCAGTCCGAAGCGCGAAAAGCTTTCTGCAAGTTGGCGTATACGAAATTTAAGAATTTGCCTTTATACTTGGAATGGGCACCCGAAAATGTTTTGAAAGAAGTCAGCACAGACCAATCCACAGTCAATTCCGAACCAAGATATATTGAGGCTGACCAACATGCAAATTTCCAAGGGGAAGAAGAAGAAGTTGAAGCGCCTGAACCAGATACAACAATATTTGTGAAAAATTTAGATTTTCAAACCACTGATCGGACACTGCGCGAGCATTTTAGGCAATGCGGTAAAATTAATTATGCTAATGTTGCAACAAAGAAAGATCCCTCAGATCCAAGCAAATCCTTATCAATGGGCTATGGTTTTGTTAGATTTGTGTATAAATCTAGCGCTGATGATGCAATGAAAACACTTCAACATAGTGATTTAGCCGGTAAAATATTAGAATTGAAAAGATCGGAACGAACTTTACCGTACGTTTTATAAACATGTTGTATCTTTTGCTAATTTGTTTTATTTTAGCAATCAAGTTATTGCCAAGAAGAAATCGACAAACGTAACAAAACAAACAGGAACGAAGATTTTGATCAGAAACATTCCGTTCCAAGCTAATAGAAATGAAGTGCTTGAGTTGTTCAAGTAAGTTGCGTTTAATATTATATTGTCTACTCAAAACAAATTTAATTGTTTTCATTTTAAAGGACATTTGGCGAAATTAAAGCTTTACGCTTGCCTAAGAAGATGACGCCAGGAACAGAGTCACATCGTGGGTTTGCCTTCGTGGACTTTGGCACCAATAGTGAGGCTAAAACAGCGTTCGATGCTTTGTCGCCTAGTACCCATTTGTACGGGCGGCGCCTGGTGCTGGAATGGGCACAAAAAGAAGAAGGTGTCGCCGAAATACGAAAGAGAACAGCAGCTCACTTCCATGAAAAGGAAGTAGTCAGGTCAAAAAAAAGTGTCTTTGACCTTGAAGCTATGCAATAATGTATGTAATTAAATTCTTGAACAACACTTTTTTAAGGCAATAAATGATTGCTTGCTTATTTTGTTTCATTTACTGAAAACGCGTAGATATTACTTTTGCTAAGCCCCAGCATTGCGATTACATACAAGCATCCAACCCAGCGCGAACGAAAACTCGTTCGGAAGTGTGAGTGAGTGTGAGGCTCGAAGGGCTCTCCCCGCTCTCCCTCTCCCCACCCCATACACACAATTTGTCAAATCCAAAGAGGTCAAATCTATGTTGTCCTCTGGTTGCCATCGTTGTCATTCATGAACGCGTGCTTGCGCGTGCCCTACATACCTCACGGAAATTGATCTGTGGAAAACAACATACCAGAATGGCAAAAACCACAAAAAGCAAGAGCAGGGAATCAAAGAAGTGTTCAAGATGTTTTCATAATATATCTCAGCTCAAGAAACTGTGCAATCAAAAAGGATTACTAACAACGTTCACAAAACAACGGAAATCATGTTCTAAGCATTACAAAGACATTATTATTATCCACGATTCTTTCAAATTATCGAAGTCGTATCGGAAATCTCTAACATTTGCTATCTCTGCTGCTTTTGTCCAAATCCAAAAAGCAAAACTCTTGAAGAAAAGAGAAATGAACAAAGATT
>JAODGB020020900.1:0-16182 GCA_027574905.2 Earota dentata | reverse complement strand
TAGTGGTCACATTGTTTTAGCAAAACAGTTCGCCTAACAGTATATTGGCCAAAAAATGGCTCCGCACTAGTCATATGATGGCAGTAGTAAAAATGTTTTTGGAAAACAGGGCGTCTAACAATATATTGGCCGAAAAATGGCTCCGCACTGCTTATATGATGGTTGTAGTAAGAATGTTTTGGCAAAACAGGACGTCTCACAATACATTTGCCAGAAATTGGCTCCAAACAGGTCATATGATGTTAGTAGTGAACTTCTTATTACTATACAGGGCGCTTCACAATAGATATGTCGGAAAATGCCTGACGCACTGGTCAAATAATGGTAGTAGTAAGATTGTTTTTGAAAAACAGTTCGTCTAGCAGTACATTGGCCGAAAAATGGATGCCGCATTAGTCATATTATGGAAGTAGTGAGAATGTTTTGGCAAAACAGGTCGTCTCACAATTCATTTGACGAAAAATGTCTCCGCACTGATCATATGATGATAGTAGTGAGAATGTTTTGACAATTTAGAGCATCTCATAATACACATGCCGGAAAATTACTGCCGCACTGACCATAAAATGATAGTATTGAGAATGTTCTGGCAATACAGGGCGTCTCACAATACATTTGCCGGAAATTGGCTCCAGACAGGTCATATGATAGTAGTAGTAAGCTTTCTATTACAAGTCAGGGCGTTTTTAAATTCATATGCCGGAAAATGGCTGCCGCACTGGTCATATGCTGGAAGTAAGGACCATGATTTTGCAATGCAGGGCGTCTCACAAAATATTTGCCAAAAATGTCTGCCATTCGGTTCATATAATTGTAGTAGTAAGAATGTATTGGCAATACAGGGCGTCTCCCAATAAATATGCCGGAAAATGGCTGCCGCTCTGGTCATATGCTGGAAGTAATGACAATAATTCTGCAAAGCAGGGTGTCTCACAAAGCATTTGCCGAAGATTGGCACCCTCACTGATCATACCATGGTAGTAGAGACAATAATTTTGCAATTCCGGGCGTCTCGCAATTGCGTTTCGCAATTGCTATGCCGAAAAATGGCGGCCGCACTAATCATAAGATGAAAGTATTGAGAATGTTTTTACAATACAGAGTTGCCGCACTCATCATAAGATGATAGTGGTGAGAATGTTTTCACAATACAGAGCTTCTTACAATACATTTGCCAAATAATGGCTCCGCACTAGTCATATGATTGTAGTAGTGAAAATGTTTTTATAATGCAGGACGTCACACAATACATTAGCCGAAAAAAGGCACCGCACTGGTCATATGATGGAAGTAGTAAATTTTTTTTTGGCAAAACAGGGCTTCTCACAAGACATTGGCCGAAATATGGCTCTGCACTGGACATATGATGGTAGTGGTGAGGAGGCTTTAGCAATACAGGGCTTCTCATAATACATTTTCCAGAAAATAGCTCCGAACTAGTCATATATTTGTAGTAGTGAGTTTCTTATTACAATACAGGGCGTTTCACAATAGCTAGGCCAATAAATGGCTCCGCACCGGTCATGGGATGGTAATAGTAAGAATGTTTTAGAAATACATGGCGACACATTATATATTTGCCGGAAAATGGGTCCGAACTTATATCATGGTAATCGTAAGAATGCTTTGGCAAAACAAGGCGTCTCACAATACAATGGCCAAAAAATCACTCCGCACCGGGCATATGATGGTAGTAATAATCATCTTTTGGCAATACAGGGCGTCTCACAATAGATATGTCGGAAAATGGCTGCCGCACTGTTTGTATGATTGTAGTAGTGAGAACTTTTGGCAATACTAGGCGTCTCACTATACAATTGCCGGATAATGTCTGTTGCACGGGTCATATGTTGTTAGTAGTAAGACCGTTTCCGCAATGAAGGGCGTCTCCCAATACATTTCTCGTAAAATGCCTCCGCACTGGTCAAATGATGCTAGTAGTGAGAATGCTTTTACAATACGGCGCGTCCCACAATACATTTCCCGAAAAATGGCTCGGAACTGTGCATATGATGGTAGTAGTGAGAATGTTTTTACAATACAGAACGTCTTACACCACATATGCCGGAAAATTGCTGCCGCACTTGTCATATGATGGTGTAGTGAGAATGATATTGCAATGCAGGGCGTCTCACAATACATTTGCCAACATATGGCCGCCGCACTGGTCAAATGATGGTAGTTCTGAGCATGTTTTCACAATACAGGGCAATTCACAATTCATTTGCAGAAAGATGGTTACCACACCAGTTATAAGATGGTAATAGTAAGAATGATTTTACAATGCAGGGCGTCTCACAATACAATTGCCGAAATATGGTTTCGCACTGGTCATATTATTGTGGTATTAAGATTGGTTTGGCAAAACAGGGCGTCTTATAAAACATATATCGGAAAATGGCTGCCGCACTTGTTCTATGATGGTAGTAGTGGGTATATTATTACAATTAGGTGCGTCTCACAAACAATTGCCGAAACATGGCTCCGCACTATTTATGTCATTATAGTAGTGAGAATGTTTTTACAATGCAGGGTGTCTCACAATGCCTTTGCTGAAAAATGGCTGCCGCTCTGGTCATATGATGGTAGTGGTGAGAATGTGTTTTGGCAATGCAGGGCGTTTTAGAATACATTTACCGGAAAATGGCGGCCGCATTGGTCATGTGATGCTAGTAGTAAGAATGATGTGGCAATATAGGGCGCCTCACAGTACATTTGCCGGAAAATGGCTGCCGTACTGATCATATGATGGTAGTAGTGAGAATGTGTTTTGGCAATGCAGGGCGTCCTACAATACATTTATCGGAAATTGGCTGCCGCACTGGTCATGCGATGGTAGTAGTAAGAATGTTGTGGCAATACAGGGCATCTCACAATACAATTGCCGGAAAATGGCTGTCACACTGGTCATATGATAGAAGAAGTGCCAAAGTGTTTTGGCAAAGCAGGGCGTCTTGTTAAAATTTAAAAAAAGTTATCATTGTATGCAACCCACCATACATTTGTTATCACACAACCATTGTCAGATATCTTCTTTTCATACCTGTGGAAAACATATAGTCGATGTACATCTTTTGCTAGGTATAGATCGCCATAACATTCCTCGCCATACTACATATACTTATTGCAATATACTTATTACAATAAATTATTTTTCCTAACGCCTATGTACCTAACCAACAGGTTATGGACCCAGGTGTCGCAAATGGAAAAACGTTAAAAGGATTGTTAAAGTTTTTAAAGATTTAAAAACGTGGAAACCGCGTGTCTGCAAAATCGGTGCAGGCAAATATGGTGGCTTAAGTGCAAATTTTGATAATTTCTATAAAGGCAGATATAAAAGGTCGCATCCAAACTATTCGTGTGAATTAAATCCAGTGATCTGCAAAATGACTGACGTCGGAACAATTACGCAAATCGGCAAATTTAGAAGCAAAGACTACCAACAGTCTAAATGTCAAATAAAGTGTGCCCTAATAGCAAAAGAAGTGTTTGAAGTTTCAACAGAAAGTGAAGTGAATCCGGAAAACGCAAAAGTTCTCAAGAAATAGTTAAAAAGTGACGCTATCGCAATGTGCATCTCTACTTCAACTCTGGACTCAAAGCAAATCTCACTAATCAAAAACTGCAATACAGCAAACGGAATATAAAAGAAGCTAGACTACATTTACGAGCAAAAATCAGAGACAAATTAAATAATTGTACATGAGAGATTGAAAAGTACAAAATGAGCCAAAATGATTCAATCGTGCAATATATATCTAAAGTTGAAAGCCTGGCGAGAGATATATAGGATTCAGGAGATACTGTGAGTGATACGGCTGTTATAACGAGGATTCTAAGTACTCTACCGCAAAAATATCTATCGTTCAGACAAGCTTGGTTGTAACTAGATGAAACGAAACAAACAGTTAGAGTTCTGACGCAAAGAATTTTAGATGAAGAATATAATTTGAGCCACACGGATACTGCAAGAGCCCTAATAGCGAAACATCACTCCTTATAATAATAAATCAAGAATAACATGCTTCAATTGCAACAAAAAGGGCATTTTTGGCCGTGACTGTCGACTACCGAAGCAAAACAGCACATATAGAGGGAATCAAAGTCATGATGGACTAGCATTTAATGCAGAGACAATTAACCGTGATGCAGAATATTTGAAAACGCTTGAAGATATAAGCAGCAAGTGGATAATGGACAGTGGAGAATCGCATCATAGGTCTCCATCTAAAAATCATTTTGTAAGCTTGGAACAGTGCAGTAATTTAAGTGTAAAATTAGGTAACAACGAGTGACTAACAGTTACGGGCGTCGTGACCATTCATATCGAAAAGCTAATCAACGGTAAATGGCTTGAAGGAAGATTGGAAATGGTTTGGCATGTACCAGGATTATGGACGAACTTATAGAAAACTTAATAGAAGGTACAGTAACCAAGAAAGGATTCACTATTGTCAAAGGGAACACGCATGTAAAAATTTACGATGGAAATCCATTTGAAGCGGTCGCAATTAGAGATGAACACAATTTGTACACAATGTTAATACGCACTGCACCAACAATGCAAATATAAGTTCTGGAAGTCTTCTCGATTGGCATCAACAATTAGGGCATATCAACGTTAACTACATAACTACTACATAATGGAGACAAGTTTTATTTTTTGACAAACAACACAAGTTAAAACTCTCTGTGATTGAACGACGCGAAACCAAACCAGGTAAATTAATATGCAGTGACGTTTGTGGACCAATCACAGAAGAATCGGTCGGTGGTGCTAGATATTTTGTCTTGTATAAAGATGATAGCACAAGTTATTGTGAAGTAAGATTCATCATACATAAAAGTGATGTTTATGAACATTTTAATGACTTTATACCAATGTGTGAAAATATATACAATACTAAAGTTAAACGTGCTCTCCTAAACAACGAAACGATGTTTATAAATGGATGAATGAATGACTTGAACTTGAACTTGACGGAATTTATACTCCTAGGCAAAACGGACCATTTGAACGAGAAAACAGAACAATAATTAAAAGTGCCCGCGAATAGCTGTTTAATAAAAATCTAACTCATAATTTGTGGGCAGAAGCAGTCAATTTGGCTGTATATCTATATAACAGGACGACTAAGAATCAAATTCAACACCCTACAGAAAGTGGACTGGTAAAACGCCTTCTTTGGCACACATCAAAGTTTTTGGTAGTGATGTATATCGTTTTATACCCGAAACATTAAGATAAAGGCAAGATAAGAAAAGTGAAATACTCTTACTTGTGGGTTATGAGAATTATTCGAATAATTATAGAATATTCAATCTAGAAACAGGACGGATTAAAATTTCCAGACATGTCATTATTACTGAAAATTACTTGATAAAAATTTAATCAAACATGCAAGAATATACATAGACGAAGAGAGCCAAAATGAACCTAACAACTTAGATTTAAAAAACGACAATGTTGAAATTAATGCCGATGAAACCGAAACAACAAACGAGAATCAATACACCACAAAAAATTAATAAAAAAAACAACAGCAAAGACAAGGATCAAACCAATGTAATTGCAACATGCGGTCTTCACAATCGATCGCGCATACAACAACCGCACAATCTTAAAGATTACAACACTAAAAGTTAACTAAACTTAACAGAACTGAATATACCGCTTACATTTGAAGAAGCTATGGAAAGTGCAGAAAGAGGAAACTGGAAAGAAACAATAAATGTAGAGTTTAAGTGTTTAATGGTAAACAAGACGTGGGAGTTTGTTGACCTACCAGAAAACAAACACACAATGGGGAATGTGCATGATTTTCAAAAAAATTCCATCCTATAGTATAAAAAAAGTTACACACAACACATGTTTTCTTAAATTTTTCTGATGAATATTAAAGTTATAAAAAATTATTAAAAGTTGATTTTTTTGAATTTATTTTTAACGGTTGTGACGCCACGACGCATATAATTGAATGATCCCGAGTTTACTAACGAGCGTGGCCGGCATTTGAAATGTTGAAAAGTTTGCCTAGTTGGTTGCGGTTGTTTTAGTTATTTGGTAGCGCAGTTACCAAAATCGTGCGACAGGCGCGTCACCCTTGGCACCTCGTAGTACTTCTATGCGTAGTGACGTCAGACCCGTTTGAAATGAATGAAAACTATAATATTATATATTATAAAATATATATATATAATTCAATATCTATCCACGTTAATTATACCGATCAATTATTGTCGCCAGTTTCGCGAGTGATAAGAAACATGGCGCATACAGACAAAGTTACCATCACTAAATTGAACGGACACAACTATTTTAACTAGAAGTTTTTTTGTAGAAATGATCTTGAAGTTGAAGGAATTATGGCATGTCATTAACAAAATACCTCCAGATCCGCCAACTGCAGATTGGACGCGAGTCGATGAAAAAGCCTTTGCCACAATTGTTCTTAGTGTTGACGATACTTAGATCCAGCACGTGAGACATTGTAAGGAAGGTAAAGCAGCATGGAAGGCATCTATCACGAGGGTGATACTGCCGGCCGTCGTGTCCGTCTTCTAAGATATATTATGAACCAAAATGCCGACGAATTAGCAGACATTGAGAAACATAGACAAGAACACGGAAATGTACCAGTAATTCATATCCTTGGGCAAAGATATCAACATGGAATTTCTGATGAGTGCTACGTTACTAGGATCTCTACCGCAGAGTTATGTCAACCAAATAACAGCGTAGGAAGTACGTAACGATCCGAATTAACTGCATCCTTCAATTGTTTAAAGATTTCAGAAGAGTACCGCCGACGAATGGAAAGAGATGGCAACCCTGATACGGAGGCTACCGCGCTGAAAGTTTCGCGCCCACCATTCTCCATGAAACCCCGTGATGACCTTACGTCTGCGCATCCTGGCTTCAGAGGATATGCGCAGAGGAATGGCGAAAACAAGACAAGTCGCGCAAGTATTGTCACCTGCCATTTTTGCAATACCAGGAAACACATAATAGAGCATCGCAAGAAACTAAAGTCAAGGAAAAGACATCCGAACAACACGAATATGATCTCCGCAAATACACAACAATTGTTTTTTTGCCTCCAATGACATGACTAACGATTGGATCGTTGAATCTGGTGCAATATGTCATGTTGTATGCGATAAAATTTTGTTCAGCGATTTAAACAAAGACGTCATCGATAAGATGCTAGTTGAAGACGGCCGCGAACTAATAGTTTATAGAAAAGGTACTGTGCAATATATTTAACTGGCCTTGCGAGAATTAAATTGCATACCGTCCTGCACGTCGCAAGCTGCTGCTCCAATCTACTATCGTTGAAGGTACTGACCAATACAGGCTACAAAAAGACATTTTCTATAAATAAGTGGAAATTATAAACATTAACGGACAGATAATTTCCATCGCAAATTTAAAGGACGGTTTATATCGGATATCGAAAGCCAATCAAGCAAGCTTAGTGCACATTCGGTCATGAGACATGAATGTAATTAAGGTCATACCAGACCTTGAAATTGGCAACTGCAGGCCAGTGTGCAAATGCGCGTTCATCGTTTACGCAAGTAAACAAAACCAAGAGGGCTAATGTATTAGAACTGATTCATAGTGATATCTGCGGACATATGCTAACAACAACACCTGGAGGTCACCGCTACATCTTGATGTTAATCGACGACTTTTTAAGATTTACCACAACCTACCTGTTACGTCAAAAGTTGGAAGGAAGTGAGAAGTTTCGGAATTTTTATGAGTTAACGAAAAATCAACTCAACCGGCGGATCAAGCAATTCCAAACAGATCAAGGCGGTGAGTACGTAAATAAAGTACTCAAGACGTTTGCAAGCATGAAATCATTCATCATACATATAATTGCACCCTACTCACAACAACAAAACGGTGTCGCGGAGAGGAAAAACCGATCGCTCATCGAGATGAGACGTTGTCTTCTCTAGGATGCGCAATTATCAAAAAAGTTTTGGCTCGAAGAAGTAATTACCGCAAATTTTTTGCAAACCGATTGCTTAGTGAATGCCGGTTCGTCACACCACTCGAAAAGTGGTTTGGAGGGAAACCAATTAATAGAAATCTTTAAAGTTTTGGTACGCAGTGTTTCGTGCATATTCCAGACATTCTACGTCGGACACTTGACGCAAAAGCATAAGAATGCATTTTATTGATCTTTCACATGAATTCGCAGTCATATTGTTGCAACTCGACTTGCAAACGAAATGTGGTAATTTCAAGAGACGTTAAATTTTGTTCAGCAGATAAAAACTTACATGTTTTACATTATGACGCCAAAACCGCATTTTTACAGGGTGGAATAACAAATGAATTGTACAGTTATAAAACAAGTATTTATGGTCTCCGTCAATATGCAAAAATTTGGAATCAGAAATTACATAACAAGTTACTAAATGACCTTAACAAAGCAGGAATGACAATTGCTTGTATACACTTCAAAGTACCTGTTTTTAAATTTATTTGTATGGATTTACGTTGATGACATTCTATTAGCATCGAATTCAAAGAATTTAATAGAAAATTTTGAAAATATTGTGACAAAAGATTTCGATATTAAAAAATTCGGAGAAGTATCCACCTATTTGGGAATCAGAATAAAAAGGGTGAACAATAAGTTCCATTTAGAACAAGAAAAATATATAAACAAATTTGTAAACGAACAGCATTTAAAAAAAAAACAAGTAAAATACCAATTAACACCGGATACTATAAAGAGAGCGAAGGGAATTGGTAGTCTTTTGTATTTGACAACGCATCCTAGACCTGATGTAGAAGCTGCAGTAACAATTCATGCGCAAAGAGTCGAAAATACATTTCAGCGTGATTGGAACGAGGTAAAAAGGATTATAAGCGCATCTAAAACTCTTACTAGGCTTCGATTACCTAAAGGAACTTATTGGCTATTGTGATACAGATTGGGGAGAGGATTGATCGAGCAGAAAAACGAATAGCGGATTTATTTTCTTGCTTGGAGGACCGATATTCTGGTCTGCAAGAAAGTATCAATGTGTCGCATTGAATTCAAGAGAAGCAGAACTCGTTGCGTTGTCGGAAGCATCAAAAGAGTGCTCATGGTAGATTAAAATCCTAAATGATTTTTATATTAACTGTGCTGAAGCACGGCAGAGCCGGCTTCCGCGGATGTGGGGATTGGCCAAGTCTTTGGCTGACCACGAGGCGACGATGAGTAAAACCAGTACATTTACATGAAGAGGCGTTTATTGGGTGACTCTAGATATAACTGAACACACAAGGGAACATAAAGTTGAGAACAGTGCACGGTAATAGCGCGGCGACAATTCTTACCTGAACACACAAGGCAGGTCGGCCGCGCGACACATGTCGACGCAAGGCAAAAACCACGGGCTCTTGTGCGACTGCTGCAACTAGAATGACCAAGATCGGCTGCTGCAGAAGGATCCCTGCTGCAAACCGTCTTGCGCCACTCATGCGCAGCCTCCTCACAAAGCACTTGAGCGCTGGGCGCGTCTTTTGTGTGTTTGGTTGCCTGCGTAGCCAGTGCGTTTGTACACATCTGTCCCCACACAAGACTGATTTGCAGCCACGAAGCGCTGGGAACAGGTAAAGTGTACACCAGCCAGGCAGGATACACAAACACAAGAAATAGATTTGCAAAACTTTGACTCGTGACAATGATACTAACAGGAGACATGGCCTCTGACAATATCCTTACCCTCATGTCCCCGGACTAGACATACAAAGATGTTCCGCCGCCTGGTCGGCAGGCCCATCGTTCCTGCGGCAAATAGCATGCACCACGTGCGCAGCACACGGTGCATCGATGCAAAAACACTTACAGACTAAACGCGTATTAACAAAGAACGGATAATAACGCCGACACGATGAAGATCCACGGGGTGGCGTGGTGGATGTTGTGATGACGATGGCGGTGGCATCCAGGGGCACAGGTGGAGGGTGCGTAGGGCTCAACAGGTGGGGAGCTCCACTACGACGTCACGTGGTGGAACGGCCGTGTCCCCAAACGTCCTGGTACTGATGCTGGTTACTACTTCACCGCTCGATCCTCGTGGCGACTTGGCCCCACGTTGGGCGCCAGATGTGCTGAAGTACGGTAGAGCCGGCTTCAGCAGGTGTGGGGACTGGCCAAATCTTTGGCAGACCACGAGGCGACGATGAGTAAAACCAGTACATTCACATGACCAGGCGTTTATTGGGTGACTCTAGTTGTAACTAAACACACAAGGTAACACAAAGTTGAGAACAGTGCAGCGTAATAGTGCGGCGTCAATTCCTACCTGAACACACAAGGCAGGTCGGCCGCGCGACACATGTCGACGCAAGTCAAAAATCCCGGGCTCTTGTGCAACTGCTGCAACTAGAATAACCAAGATCGGCTGCTGCAGGAGGATCCCTGTCGCAAGCCGTCTTGCGCCACTCATGCGCAGCCGCCTTACAAGGCGCTTAAGCGCTGCGCGCGTCTTTCGTGTGTTTGCTTGCCTACGAAGCCAGTGCGTTTCTGGACATAACTTTAAAACACCTATTAAGATCTACAAAGCCAACCAAAATTGTTTAAAAATTATTTATGAAGAAAACCAAAGTATGAGAACAAAATATATCAACATAAGACACTCCCACATCAAAGATTGTATTAAAAACTATTTATTTCAATGTGAGTATGTGTTTAGCGAAAACAACGTCGCTGAGAAATTTATAAAGCCAATGGCAAATATCAGATTTAAATTTCTCACTAGTCTCTTACACTTATCGTAAATAATGTAACATTTTCGTAAATTTGTGTTTATGCTATTTTACCTACGACCATACTTGAAAACACCGTTTTCTGCACAATAAGGTGGGTATGAAAACAATGCATTTCAGGTCAACAATGTTTTCTGTACAGTGCAACGGACAACACTTGACCTTGGAAAAACGATCGCACAGCGGCTGATCTAAATCAGTTTGGATGAGCTGTTGCGCAACATAACTGCGACATCTGTGCTCACAATTGTCAAACATGCAAAATTACTGGTCATTAAATAAAATAAAAAATGTTGAAAATTGTACAATATATCAAAAGGGAATAGTCGTAGGTAAAGTAGTGTACACACTTCGAGTGGAAAATGAATTACATTCTCGAGAAGTTACACTCTCGCTCGCTGCTTTCGCTCGAATGTAATTCATTGTTTTCCACTCTTATTATGTAATGTACTATTGTGTACGCTTGTTTTGTCATTATTTTTTCTTGACATACAACCAACACAGCTGTTCCTCAAATAAATTTAGGAATTAACGAGGAAACTTGGGGATATATCTTTAGAATTGAAACCACAAAAATTCACTGACATAATATATTAATTTCGATATTGTACCTCAAAAATTTAAGTTAGAAATTCTTTGTGTCGACTTATATATTATAATATCGTAATCTACTATGTTTTACTTATGTATTCGTTCTGTAAATATTTGATTGTAAAAATATGTAAATTGAGGAGGAGTGTTGGAGTTCTCTATCACAAAGAGCATGTGCGCACGCTTAGAGTTTTAGAGTTGTATGTAGTAGTGTAGTACTGTGAATCCCTACGTCCGCGTGTGAAAAGCTATAACAGAGTTGTGAAATACAACATAATATAAATCCATTTCTATCCACGTTAATTATACCGATCACCTATTGTATTCCGCACCTGATAACAGAAAATGGCTGACGCACTGTGCGTATGATGGTAATAGTAAGAATGTTTTGCCAATACAGGGCGTCTCATAATAAATTTGCCGATTAATGGTTGCCGAACTGGTCATTATGTTCCGAATCTCGATGCATCTCCAAGAATGCATCAATATTCGGTAATACACCAATCATTGCTTGAACCTTGCAACATGGAAACATTACAGTGTCGTCAAATCGGCACTTATAATAAACACTACGAGTATGCGACATTGCGATATCAATCAGCGCTTTGCGCTTTGCGCCAATACTTACACAAGCATTATAGGATAAATCACAATAACTCCGGACGACGACTTCAACAAGCGAGCCAGATGCGACAACTCGCACATAAACAAGGATTCCAAATAGTAACATTGACCTATTGTGGAAACACCGAGTCAGCATTTGGACACCGAGAAGTGCTTTCTAAGTTCAGGTATAAAATACTGAACTTCTCCGAAGCTCTTCACTCGCCACACGGCAGTCACCGACTGGTCTACCAGCAGTCACCACCGCCCCCAACTACGAAACCAACTACGAAACCAGGTCCAAAGCCCAGGCCGCCGCTTTCCGAGCAGCCGCCAGCAGCCCGACCCCGCAGCACAACATGGAGATATTCCTGAGGTATCAATAATGTGTAACCATAATAATAAATATATTAAACTTGACTACTTTGTATAACAATTCAGTGACCTAATCCCGGCTTACATTAACCGTGACAATATGATGGTAGTAGAAAAAATGTTTTGACAATACAGGGCGTCTCACAATACATTATCCGGGAAATGGCTGACAATACAGCTCGTTTTACAATACATTTACAGATAAATGATTCCGCCCTGGTCATAAAATAGTAGTAGTGAGAATGTCTTTACAATACAGTGCGTCTCACAAATCATTTGCAGAAAAATGGCTGACGTACTGGTCATATGATGGTAGTAGTGAGAAGGTATTTACAATACAGGGCGTTTTACAATACATCAGCAGAGAAATGGCTGACATACTGGTCATATGATGGTAGTAATGAGAAGGTTTTTAGAATACTGGGTGTTCTACAATACCTTTGCAGAAAAATGGCTGACGTACTGGTCATATCATGCTACTAGTTAGAAAAATTTTACAGAACAGGGCCTTTGACAATACATTTGCCGAATAAAGGGTGCCGCACTGGTCATATGACGGTTGTAGTTAGAATGTGTTTATAATACAGGGCGTCTCACAATAAATTTGCTGAAAAATTGCTGACGTACTGGTCATATGATGGTAGTAGTGGAAAAATTATTAAAATATGGGGCGTCTCACAATACAATTGCTGAAAAATAGCTCGCCATAGTCATATGATGGTAGTATTGAGAAAGTTTTTACAATGCAGAGCGATATATAGTACAACTGCCAAAGATGACTGCGCACTGGTCATATGATGGTAGTTGTGGAAATATCTTTGCAATACACAGCGTCTCACAAGACATTTAGCGAAAAATTGCTCCTCACTGGTCATATGATGGTAGTAGTGAGGATGTTTTTACAATACATGACGTTTTACAATACATTTTCAATACAATTGCTTTGCATTGGACATATGATGTTAGTAGTGAGGTAATACAGAGAATGTATTTTGGCAATGCTGGGCGTCTTACAATACATTCACCGGAAAATAGCTGCCGCACGGGTCATGTGACGGTAGTAGTGAGAATATTCTTACAATACGAGGCGTCTCGCAATTCATTTGACTAAAAATGGCTGCTGCACTGGGCATATGATGGTAGTGGTGAGAATGTTTTTAAAAAATAGGGCGGCTCACAATACATTTACCGAAAAATGACTGCCGTACGGGTCATATGATGGTAGTAGTCAGAATGTTTTGGCAATACAGGGCGTCTTACAATAAATTTGCCGGAAAATATCTGCCGAACTGGTCATAATGTCACGAATCCCGATGCATCTCCAAGAATGCATCAATATTCGTTAATACACCAATCATTACTTCAACCTTGCAACATGGACACATTACAATGTCGTCACATTAGCACTTATATAAAACACTGCGATTATACGACATTGCGACATCAATCAGCGCTTCGTAGCCGCCCATACTTACGCAAGCATTATAACAAATATGACTAGTACTCCGGACGACGATATCAACAAGCGAGCCAGAGGCGATAATTCGTACATAAACAAAGATTCCAAATAGGAACATTGACCTATTTTGGAAACACCGTGTCAGCATTTGGACACTGAGAAGTGCATTCTAAGTTCAGGTATAAGACACTGAAGCTCTTCACTTGCCACACGGCAGTCATCGACTGGTCTACCAGCAGTCACCACAGCCCCTGACTACGAAGCCAAGCAACCCCACAGCACAACATGGCGATAATCCTGAGGTATCAATAATGTGTAACCATTAAAAAAAATGTATTAAACTTTACCACTTTGTATAACAATTCAGTGACATAATCCCGGCTCACGTTAACTGTGACAATATGATGGTAGTAGTGTGAATGTTTTGGCAATCTGGGGCTTCGCACTATACATTTTCCGGAAAATGGCTGCCGTACTGATCAATTGATGGTAGTAGTGAGAATGATTTGGCAATACAGGGCATCTCACAATACATTTGCCGAGAAATGGCTGACGTACTGGTCATATGATGGTAGTAGTGAGAATGTTTTGACAGTACAGAGCGTCTCACATTACATTTGCCAACTAATGGCCCGGCATTCCTCATATCATGGGTGTAAACAGGGCGTCTTACAATTAATTTGCCTAAAATTGGCTCCACACTGGTCATATAATGGTAGTTGTGGAAATGTCTTTGCAATACACAGCGTCTCACAAGACATTTAGCGAAAAATTGCTCCTCACTGGTAATATGATGGTAGTAGTGAGGATGTTTTTACAATACATGACGTTTTACAATACATTTTCAATACAATTGCTTTGCATTGGACATATGATGTTAGTAGTGAGAATGTTTTTACAATTCAAGGCGTCTCACTTAACATACGCCGAAAAATTGCTACTGCACTATTCATGTGTTGGTAGTACTGAAAATTATTTTGAAATGCAGGGAATCTTTCAATACATTTTCCGGAAAATGGAAGCCAAAGTGGCCATATGATGGTATTAGTAAAAATGTTTTTACAATGATGAGCATCTCACAATACATATGCCGAAAAATGGCTGCCGATCTAGTCGTATGGTGGTAGTACTGAAAATGACTTTGCAATGCAGGGAGTCTTACAATACATTTGCCGCGAAATGGCAGCCAAACTGGCCATATGATGGTAGTAGTGAAAATGTTTTGGCAATACAGGGCGCTTCACAATACATTTGCCGGAAAATAGCTGCCATACTGGTCGTTTGATGGTAGTAGTGGGATTGTTTTGGACATACAGTGCGTCTTACAATACAATTGGAGGAAAATCTCTGCCGCACTAGTCATATGCTGGTAGTAGCTGGTAGGGACAGTTTTTTGGCAGTACCGGGCATCTCACAATACATTTATCGGAAAATAACTGGCGCACTGGTCACATGAAGATAGTAGTGCAAATGTTTTTGCAATACAAGGCGACTCACAATACATTTGTCGGAAAATTACTGCCGCACTGGTCATATGCTGGTAGTAGTGAGAACATTTTCGAAGTATAGGGCGTCTCACAATAAATTTGTAGGAAAATGGCTGCCGCACTGTTCATATGCTGGTAGTAATGCGAATGTTTTAGCAATACAGACCGTTTCACAATATATAATTCGGAAAATGTCTGCCGAACTAGTCATATGATGGTAGTAGAGAAAATATGTAGGAAATACAGGTCGACAAATCAGCAGACATTGAGAAACATATGGACAAGTTAACGGAAATGTTCCAGAAATTCATATCCTTGGGCAAAGATATCAATATGGAATTTCTGATGAGTGCTATGTTACTAGGATCTCCACCGCAGAGTTATGGCAACCTAATAACAGCGTTGGAAGCACGCAACGAAGCCGAATTTACTGCATCCTTCATTCGTTCGAAGATTTCAGAAGAGTACCCCGCCGACGAATGGAAAGAGATGGCAATCCTGCCACGGAGGCTACCGCACTGATAGTTTCGCGCACACCTTTCTCAATAAACCCCCGTGATAACCGTACGCCTGCGCATCCTGGCCACAGTGGATATGCGCAGAGGAATGGCGAAAACAACACAGGTCGCGCAAGTATTGTCACCTGTCATTTTTGCAACGCCAGAGGGCATATAATGAAGCATTGTCGGAGACTAAAGTCAAGGAGAAGACATCCGAACTACACAAATATGATCTCCGAAAGTACAGATCAATTGTTTTTTGTCTACAATGACATGACTAACGATTGGATCGTTGATTCTGGTGCAACATACCATGTTGTATGCGATGAAATTTTGTTCAGCGATTTAAACAAGGACGTCATCGATAAGATTCTAGTTGCA
>JAODGB020020889.1:0-13625 GCA_027574905.2 Earota dentata | reverse complement strand
TCTCACTCGTCACTCCTCACACTAATTAAATATCGATGTCAATACTGCGGAATACAATTGATTCACGTTATCATGTTCATTATTACGTTGCGATTCAATCTCTCTGACTCCTCTTTACTCGTCACTTTACTAATTAAGTCTTCGATGTACATAGGAAATTATTTTACGACGTAAGCAGTAAGCTTGTAAAAACACTTACAAAATGCACATTGTATGTATTGTCGAGGTGTAAAATCAAATATGATGAAATCAAATCCCCATCAATTCACAAAATATACTTCAATATCTTCAATATTAAGATGTATTATCGGAGATGCACGAGGATGTGAGGCCGGTGAGGCGGTTTGATAATGGAGATGCTTTCGACCTTTCAAATTTAAGGAAATAATTGACGATTCACGTTTCCAGATCGATACATATTGTGGAACAATAAATAAACAAGGAGAGTACAAAATGATGTTGGAATGTTAAGCACTTCAGATGGACAATGTTTTCAATATTAAATCTTTTAATAAAAGTTAACAGTTAAGTTTTGCATTGGATTTGCAAAATGGCGACTGTAAAGATGTAAACAAACACAAGTCAAGATTTGGTTAGTTTTTTCTAACTTTTCATTGATTTACACATTATTACCTTGTATTTACATTTAAAAAATCAACAAAAAACATACAAGTTGTTCATAATGTATGCTAATTTAATAGCTGAGACAACTTCGACCACATTGAACATAAATTAAAGTATAAATTACCACTTAAGTACATCATCATATCATTTATTATAAGTATTGTAAGTTGCCATATTGTAATACTAATTAAATTACAAATTACAATGTACAATGAGAAATTATCATGATTGGTACATAAGTCAAATGTGATATGTTACTGTTTAGTCTCATCTGCTCATTTCTCACACTTTGTGAAACACACATATCATTTCAGTTCACATGCTTTCTTACTGACTGTCATCATTTTCATCAACACATGGACATCATTGTAAATCTAGATAATGCTAGATAATTATGATCATTTTGCGTCATGCACTGAAAGCTGAGCTGGTGGTTTTCAGTCATTGATTAAATGCATACTGACTTCTGTCTTTTACCAAATGGCAAAGAAAATGAGATGAAATATACAGATTTTAATTGTCTACTGTTGCACTTTCCTGTTGTGGTTGTGTGGGTTTCTTCAGTAACATTTTAGGAAATTTTAGTGGATTCAAGACCACATCATCAAACTCCTCCACTTTTCGCTTGCTGTATGTTTTCTTCTCAGTTTTAAGCACATTGACTTTAAGATCTTTTAAAAAGCGAACGGTTTTCTCCTTGTTTACATCTTTTTTTGCTTCCTTTGCTGTTTCCTTGAGTGCATCAAAGAGGAATTTTTGAGTGGCTGGGTTCAACTGCTTTGGGGTCGCGCCCCTTGAAAGTCTTGACAGCAAATCATAACATTCTTTGATGTTTATTGTATTTGCATTGCTAGCAGATGCATTTTCTTCATTGTGCTTCTCAAAATATTTAATATATTTGAATGCCCTTGCAATTGGGCAGTTTTCATTATATTCAGAGCATTGCATAAGGATATTGGTCCATTTGTCTATTGGTGTGTCCTCTCTGAAGATCTCCTTGTCCTTTAAGCGTGCCAGGTTTTTATAACGATTGATCATTGAAGCTATGTCTTGATGAGTCTTATAAGGGATTACTTTTATGATATCGGGAATGTTGGTGGGTCCAGGGTTCATTAAAGCGATGTAGAGCTGCTCCTTTTCTTCGTCTGTCCATGATGAAGTCACTGAATAAAAGAATATTTATTATTCAAGCATTTACATTCCTGTTATTTGTTTTTAAAGAAAATGTAAGGTTAGACTAACTATAAACGATATTTTGTGATAAGTAATGAGCGCACTTACTATTTTAACTTTTCAGTTAATGCGAGAGAAGATGTTGTTTTTATTTAATTTTGTGTGGAACTACGTTATCTTGAAATTCCGTTTTTGTGATAAGAAATAAATTTATTCGGGCGTAAATTCCTTCATTTTCGTTAGTAGCGCCATCTACTGTGCATTCCAAAGAATACCAAGCTGTAATTTTCAATGCAATGTTGCCACAGCATCAAACTGGTTGAATGTAATCGCAACTTCCTTATCGGTAAAGGCAATTTAAATGTTTAA
The DNA here is from genome assembly GCA_027574905.2 of Earota dentata. Classification (NCBI taxonomy): domain Eukaryota; kingdom Metazoa; phylum Arthropoda; class Insecta; order Coleoptera; family Staphylinidae; genus Earota; species Earota dentata. The sequence goes on along the minus strand of JAODGB020020889.1, from coordinate 11,459 downwards.
TTTACAGTAGTTCTTTTGTGTTCGCTTAAGAGATTTGATTCCATATCATTTGATGTATGGTTTCGCGTTATTTTAGAAATGTTTGCCTAAATGATCTTTTAACTGCCAACAGCGCGTCATTTTTCGTTTAGGTTTTGTTTTTCTTGAGCATGTTGACATTCAACATGGCGGCATGTCGTCAGTGCTGTGCTGTGTCGTGGTGAGTTGATAATTCACAATTTATTCGTAAATTTAACGCAATTCGGCTGTGAAAAAGCGTACGTAGATGCTGGCGCGTGCGAGCCGCGTGATGAGCGTGCGAAAACCGCGTCCGGCGGCGTACATGCGCCCGAAATCGCGGCGTTTTCGGTGGCCGCCATCGGCGCGGCCCTATGTATCGCGCCGTATCGTTTGTGCCATCTTTCTTGCTCGGCGGAAATTCTTTGTTGATCGTTCAATGAAAAATTGCGCCGTGCACCTTCTGCGGCGAGTGGGTTTTTGCAAGGAGGCCTACCCGAGTGGATTGCAGTAGCCGAAGAGCGCAAAACGGCGCTAATCGTGTGATGTTTATTAAAAGTGAATGTAAATCAATAATTCGGGCCCTGTGTTTCATTCCGCGCTCGTCGGTGGCTCGCTCTCGTCCAGTCACAGCGCCAAGTGCACATGTTTCTCGATTCCGATCGGCCGATACGCGCGACGGATTTACCAAAACGTAAACGGCTGATAAAAATGCGCTGTATTTTGGGGGATTTACGGTAGTATCGTGTTCAGTGGGCTTTCGTTACTTTCTCATTTTGGGTAAAAAAAATAAGCGGGCCGATGATAAGGTTAAGAGTGCAGTGCGCGGAAAATGCAGAGAAAAGTGGAAAATAGGTCATTTTAAGTGCGTTCGGAAAGTCTTGTCATCGTTCTGGCACGTGAATGGATCGAAAACTACGCTGTAATTTTAGAATAATTAGAGCTCGTTCATTTTCTTTGATTTTCTTCGCCTGTTTAATTCGGGTGCATTTTGCGATTTAAAATAATCGCCTTGACAACACGCGGGTGATTATTCATGCGCTCATAGACATTGCGAAAATTCGATTGTTAAAATTTATAAAATTGTCATTTTGATTGCAGTCATGCTGCTTGTGTAAATCATAAATTATCGCATTTTTTTCGGCGCACGACCTGTGTATTGTGAATGCACTTGCATAAGAACAAGAACCTCCAATCATATTGTACGCGCTTGTGTTTTGCCGGCCGCGCCGTTGTGAGTACGATGCATTAATTCGCATTTTCTCTTTCTCTTTTCCAGCTTGTGTAACTAAGAAACTCAAAATTTAGATTAGAAAATTGAACGTAACCCGAGTTGTAATTCAGCGCAAACCACTGGCCTTTTAAATAATTCCGTAGAGCAAAGAAGCAACCTTCAATAATCACACAACACACCCGAAAAAATATTAACCAATTTGTAATACTACGAAAGTGTAACGAAAACGAAGTCATAGAAGCAAGAAAAAAATAAAACACACCAAAAAAATAAACCAGTTCAAACAACGCAACGTTGGAATCCATTTTGTAATTGACACGAAGAAGCATTCATCCCCTGGAAGCACTGAACTCGACTTGCAAAAAGGAATACACACGCAACACGCAAACAACAACAAAAACGCCAATCAGCAGGGAATACAACCGATCGCAAAACAAATCGCAGCAACAACAAGCCCAACTACGTTCAGAGGCGGCGACGACGGCAATTCAAACGAGCGAAATTCGAGGAAATTCTGATGAGAGCATATTTGGCACAATCCAGACCCAGCACGCATTGAAGACATCTGATGATTTTTAGTTCAACCATTTCTGTTTCCATTTTCTACGCAACCGACTTTTAAGTGAACCTGTGCGCGGAGAGCGTTGTCGCTGAGAGCAATTACTTCGACACACCCAGCTCCCCGGAAGCAACCACCGCCACATCAACGCAACGCAAGACGCGAGATTTTCTTCTCTCGGTTTTCGATTATCTACCTCCTCCAGCTTTCCAACCTTTGATTTCCGATACAGACTTATCAATGAAAACGTCAATCATTCTAAATGCAAACAAACGCAAAAAGATTTAAGCACACCAAGTTCTACCAGCGACGAAAGAAATTAGCACTAAGTTAACAATCAGGCAATTCGAACCATCGAGTACCCAATTTGAAACGCAACCAGTGTGAAAATCGTAAGCAAACCGAAGCAAACAAACGCAACCAGTTACACAAAAGCAACGTTTTGAACACGAACGAGCAATAAAAACGGGAAAATCAACCAAAAAAAGAAAATTAAACTAATAATTTAATTCGTTCTATAAACATTGCGGGTTCGGCGCTCGCAGACGGCTTTTGTTCGGACCATCTCAGCGATTTAATGAATTAAGTAAACTAATTAATTAATTGCTGTTGCGGTGCACAGTCGTTAACAGCTGCCATATTGACTATTATAAACTATTGTAACAAAGTTGAAAAAAAGGAAAACAAAAATAATTTTGTGTGGTACGCTTTTTTGGCCGCCGCTCTAAAAAAAAGAAAGATTTAAACAAGCACACCCAAGCAGAGGAAGCAAACAAAACGAGGCAAGGAGGGGAAAGGTACCATAACCATTCTGTGATATTCACTTAACTTAAGAAGAATTAAAAAAGCAAAACAAGAAACGACGCAACCAATAATTCAAAGCAAATACACACAAAACACACACACACTAAAACACACGAGGCGTTTAAAAGGATTAAACGCAGCGCGCAGACTGAAGACGGAGATCTGAAGGTGTGAGCAAGAGGACACCCCGAGGAGGAGCGAAACGCATTCATTGGACACACTCGTTGATTATTATTATTTTTTTTGTACAAGACTATGTCCGCGAATCCTCAGTGGAAGACCTTCCAACCACCAGATACCATGAATCAGGACTCTGCCATCATCGACTTTAAGCCAATGACTGGTGCGTGGAAACACTTGCATAATGATCTTCATTTTTGTTTTTGATGATGTAATTGCGTTTGCAGGTAAAAATCAATCATTCAACAACTACAACTCGCGCTCGCGTTACGGGCAGGAGTTTCCGCTGCTGGGCGATAGCAAGCCGACGTCGGCGTATAATGGCGGCAGCAACAACCTCTTCGGCTCGGCGAGCGCCACCAGCACCAGCCGCTTCCCCACGATCGGCACCTTCACGCTGGACAGCAACAACACGTACAATAGCGCCGGCGACTCGCCGCCGATCTTCTCCAACGGCAACAGCAGCGCGTCGAGCTACAATGACTCTAATTCGGCGAATATGGGCACGCGCGAGACCGGCATCATTGAGAAATTGCTGGTACGAGTGTGCACTGTTTTCCGCACTTTTAACTAATTCCTTTGCTTGGTTATTGTTTATGCGATAATGGTTTGTTTGTGTCTGGCGGTGTAGCATTCGTACGGGTTTATCCAGTGCTGCGAGCGGCAGGCGCGCCTCTTCTTTCACTTCAGCCAGTTCACCGGCAACATCGAGCATCTAAAAATAGGCGATCCCGTGGAGTTTGAGATGACTTACGACCGCCGCACCGGCAAGCCGATCGCCAGCGCCGTGACGAAAATAGCGCCCGAAGTTGTAAGTGTGTGATGTCGTTTGCTTTGCTTATCGCGCTATCGCAGATCAGCTGATTTCAGCAGAATTGCCGCCGCTGCTACGCATGTGCCACTTAATGTGCGCTGGCAGGCACGTTTCGTGCGCGGCGCGCGCGCGCGCCGTAATATGCCGCAGTCGTGTTGTGACTGCTGTGCTTTAATGGTGCGTGTTTTGCGTCGTAGGTGATGAGTGAGGAACGCGTCACCGGCACGGTGACCACCGAGATACGCGGCGAGGGCTCCAGCGGCGACAACCAGGGACGCATCAGCTACGAGAACCGCGGCGAGTGCTTCTTTCTACCCTACACCAAAGACGATGTCGAGGGCAACGTCACGCTGCGCTCCGGCGATAAAGTCAGCTTTCAAATTGCTACAAATCATCGGTAAGCACTGACTAAACATGTTTTTGCTAGAATAGGTTAGTCACATATTACGCGCAATGCGGGATGATCCTCATTCTATATGATTGGACAAGAAGTTGCCTACCATTGCGAAGTTCGAATCATAAGTTTTCAGCCAATCACAGTCATTTCAACTTGAAACAACAACTTTTGTTCCATGAGTACCTTTTTCAATTCTTAACCTTCAAAGCTCCAAAATGGACATGTGCAGGATGTACTAATCATAAGTAACTATTTTGGAGTGTTTGTTTACATGAGTTATTATTGCAGTGGTAATTTGGGCGCTTGCCATGTGCGATTGGAAAATCCAGCGCATCCAGTGAAGTACCAGGGCGTCGTGTGCTCAATGAAGGAGAGTTTCGGCTTTATCGAACGCGCCGACGTCGTCAAAGAGATATTTTTCCACTTCTCAGAGGCCAAAATAAAAGAAGAACTCAGGTTGGGCGATGATGTCGAATTTATTATACAAACTAGAAACGTGAGTCACGATCACCTTGCTGGGCAGTTTTACATTGTTTCAATATGGAAAAAAAAACGATGGAATTTGTAATGTTTTGTGTTGGGTTTTGCAGGGCAAAGAAGTAGCATGCAATATAACACGCTTACCCACTGGCACGGTAATCTTTGAAGACCTAAAACCGGAAATAATGCGCGGACAAGTATTAAAACCCTTGGACCGTGGCACTAACCTCCGTCATCAGACTGATGCGCTCCCAGGACGCATAAGATATCGCGCGCCGGATCACTCCGAGGTGGAGATCTCTTTCGGCGACAAGGACCAGCGCGGCGACTTCACTCTGCGACACGGCGATTGGGTAGAGTTCAAAGTCGCCACGGATCGTCGCGATCAACTCAACAGAGCGACGAATATCTCGCTCCTGGATGAGAGTTTTGTGGTCTCCGGCGAGAAGCGTGAGCAGGGTGTTATTGCCTCGGTGAAGGATGGCTTCGGCTTTCTAAAGTGCGCCGAGCGCGACCCGCGCCTCTTTTTCCACTTCAACGAGGTGCTGGACGTCGACCGCGAGATCCGCGTCGGCGAGGAGTACGAGTTCACGGTCATCCAGGATCAGTCGAGCACCTACACGAACAACCGCCAGAGCGCCATCCGCATGAAGCCGCTGCCGGCTGGCACCGTGCAGTTCGAGACGCGCATTGAGAGCAATCTCAGCGGCAGCGTGACGAAGGATATCCCGAGCAGTTGGGCGAGTCGCAGCCCCACCAAGACGGCCACCAACGGGGAGGCGCCGCATCCCGAATCGGGTGTGATCACCTACACCTTCAACGGTGCGAAGAAGACGGTCGCGTTCTATGCCAAAGACTGCGAGAAGCAGTTCCCGCGCCTCGGCGACAAGGTGCAGTTCAGCATCAACTTAGTCAAGCGCACCAAGGAACTGATTGCCGTCGAGCTGCAGGTGATGCAGCAGGCCCCCGGCGCGCAGACTAATGGCATCGCCAAGCACGCCACGCCTCGATCCACACAGCTTTATCAAGGATTCGTCGCCGCGCTGAAGGATGGCTTTGGCTTTATTGAGACTGTCGATCACGATCGCGAAGTGTTCTTCCACTTCTCCAACTTTGATGGCGACACCAACAATCTGGAGCTGGGGCAGGAGGTGGAGTACAACCTCGGAACGCGTGGCAACTCGGGCACCTGCTCTTCAGCGGAAAACGTGAAAGTGATCCCCAAAGGCACCATCATACTGCCGAAAGTCACCGAAGAGACGCTAGAGGGCATCGTTGTGCGGCCGCTGCGCTCTGTGAATCCCGACCAAAACGAATACTCGGGGCTCATACGTATTAAGCCAGAGGACGAGGAGAAGGAGCCGCTCGAGAAGGACGTGAAGGAGATCGAGTTCGGCATCATGGGACTGCTCAACAAGCGCGAGCTGCTGCAAGTCGGCGACGCAGTGCAGCTGCAAGTTGATTCCACTGGTCGTGCCGCCAATATCATCGCCGTGCGCAAGAAGCTTCGGGCGACGGTGGACGCCATTAAAGGACAGTTTGGCTTTCTGGCGTACGAGGTCGAGGAGGGCAAGAAGCTTTTCTTTCATATGTCTGAAGTCAAAGACAATGTTAATTTGCAAATTGGTGATCAGGTGGAGTTTGTTTTGGTTACAAATCAACGTAGTGGCAAGTCTTCAGCATGTAATGTGGTGAAAGTCAGGTATGTAACCCATTTCACTAAACTTTTTACAACGCATCTGTCAGAAATGTTTTGACGGAAACAAGCAAATGTCTCTTTCTTACTAATGGTTCGTAAGTTTTCGACCAACGTTTTGAGAATGGGACACAACTACTGCTTTCAGTAGTTTCTGTCAAACGGTGATCATTTTTTGTTTATTTGTCAAGTAGACAATATGGAGGAGACTCTTGTCTATCGCCATTTTTACTATTGTGTGCCGGATTTGATTCTGAAACAAGTTTTACGCACAAATATTCAACAAATGTACCATTTCCTCGAATTAATCATCATTTTTTTTGTTTTTCCGATGTTAATTTCTGGTGTGGTATTGTTTTAGTGATGTCCAAGCCCGGCCAGAGCGCCTGATAAGCCGTCTACGTACAATCTCTATGGATGAGTCCGGGCCGAAGTTACACGTAGTGCGCCAGCCAAAAGGACCGGACGGCTCGAAGGGCTTCGCACTAGACTGCCGCACCCTCCGGCTACCCGGCACGATAACCGAGTAAAGCAACTAAGCTGAAAAATTAGCGTAGTGTCACCCTGGGTAGCAGCAACAAACGCAATGCAAATCAAGTAAAACCAATTGACAACTCTCGCCACAAAAAAAAAAACGAAGAAAAAAACAGGTAAGCCGGACCACACAGGCGCGCAGCGCGTTTGGATGGGGCCACTGTGTAAACGTACAGAAAAAAAAGTGTTGAGAAAATTTTGAAGAAGCTTAAAACGAAGTTTTAAATAAACGAAAACCAGTTTCAATGCCAGCAAGTATCATTCGCAGTTGTTTTCACAGAGCGCGAGCAGTAAACAATTAACGCCAATTCAAACACGAAAATGCAAGCAGCAAACGAAACAAGCAAAAAGAAAACACGGTGTTTGAGTTCGTTCTGTTTCTGTTTATATTTACACAAATAGTCGTAGATAAGTGATGATAAACGATCTTAAAGACAGCAGACAAAAAGTAACACCTGACAGAGGGAATGAGTGTAAAAATACGAACGAAAAAAGTCTAAAACCAAGCAAAACGCGACAAGAAATTCATTTCAACAATAACTGACACACTGCATTAAGATGGGAAACTAATTCTAATAATTCGACAACAGCAAAAAGCATTAGTCCAAATGAATAAGGAAAAAATAGTAAGAACATTGACAAATATGCATACAATGAATTTAATTAAAATTAAATTAGGATTATACAAATTAAGGTATTAGCGATATATGAATTATAGAGAAGACTGCATCGTTAAGCGAACTAAACATGTAAATGAAGACAAAAAAAAACACTACATGGGAGAGAAACCAAAACAAACTTATTAATAATGCCCATTTGATGAACATTAATTTATTGCATCGATTCATGATGGTTTTTAAGTCGTTGATTTCGAAATGTTTTATTTCAATCTCAAGTCATACATAATTTTGTTGTAAACTTGAAAAATTGAACTCGAAACTTGAAACTTGTAACTTGTGCTTGATCTGGTCTGGTCTAATTTCGGATGGAGAAAACAAAATGCAGTACCCGCAATTATCTCTATAATCAATCGCAGATAACGCGAATTCTGCGTCCAATCTCACTATGATCTATGATCTTAGTAAGAAAAATGTAGTGACAAAGCGTAAACCGTAAACAAGAAAGTCCCATTAGGAATTTAATCAAGCGAAGTTCTGGCCGAAGCGAAAAAAGAACAATTATTGACTGAATAATTGTGGTTTGATCAAATTGCGATTCATTTGGCGTATTTGTAGATGCGCGTTTGATGCAAAACGCAGGCAAGTGAAGCGGAAAAAACGGGAGTTTATATAGGATGAACTTGAGTTTGAACTTGTAATTGTAAAATGTTTGTAAATTGATTTGCAACTGTTCTGTGATAGCTATCCCCCACTTTTTATGAAGCGAAGAGGAGAAACACGAAACAAATTTATGATTGAAGAAGTGCGACGATGTGACGTCGTAAGACATGTAACGAATGCATTTGTTTTTAAGTGGCCAACAAATTTGCTGAATTATGTATTTGTAGCGACGACTCGGAAGTCACATTTTGGTGTTCTATATGACGGCATATTGCAGAGAATCATGTAAAAAGAAACCATTTCAACATTTTTTTTGTCTGTAGATAGGAACTGATGACATTTCTAATTCTTCATTTTGCGTTTTTTCGACGATTTGACCGTTTACTTTACTATTTGGCAAATGCGTACTGAACTGAAAACTGAACTTGGAAGGAAGCGCGTTTGATTAATTTTTCATTGCATGGTTTTAGGTGAAAAAAATGTTTAGTACTATTTGTATGTTAGATTGTATAGTGCTTTATCGAATACATAAAACTAACGTCGAGATAAAATGATACAAAAATCAACCAAAAAAAAAAAGATACAAACCGTAAATCAAGTCATGTTAGCTAGATATCGAGTGTGCAAAAGCGATCATTGTGTGAATAAGGCAGAATGATGAATCTTGAATGAAATGTTTAATTGAAAATATGAGAAAGGGTGAGAGGATGCATTGAAGGATTGCTGATACGCTACTCGACGATGAAACCACTTTGTATGAGTTTGATGCATTCTCTCACTTTGTTTGCAACCAAATCACCAAATATGAAATTCGTAGAGTACAAACATTTTTACTTTTTTAAATGAATATGAATTAAGGGCCAGTAAATTTAATCTGCTTGCGCTATCTATTTACACGTGTATCACAATATTAACATGGAAACTACCCCCGCATGGAACGGACGTTAATATATTCCAACTCCATTCGCTCACAATCTCATCAAACGTATACAGTATACATTAAACAAAGCCAGAGTAACTAAAACACATGAGTAACAAACATGAATATGATGCTGCCTCACTGTACAAAATGCTAGAGACGCGAAAATACGCAAATAACGCTGAAAGCGGAAAGCTGCAAACTACAACTTCATTGTAAAAAGCATTAGGAACTTAGGACGAAGCCATCTTTTTTCTCCCATCGCCCCCCTCACCCTCGACTACCCCTCACCTGTTGTGTTGTAACTTTCTCTGGAGAATCGATTTTATTTATTTTTCATTACCACTTGTAGAATGCTACTTATGTTGGTTATTTTTTACCATTTTAATGAATTACACGCACTCAGCGCAGCGCCATTAGTGCGTCTGTGTTTTCGTTTGCGCGACTAGTTGTTTCATCCGATAGCGCGCGTGCGCGTTCCTTACATTTATGAAGATTTTTTGTGGGTACTGCGAAGCAGTTAATTTCATACATTCAACTGAGTAAACAATTTCTAAAGCTGAAGAGATATTCAAAGAAACAAGACAACAAATGAAGTGTAACTAAATGAAACAAACTGGAGGAACATACGATTCATTGTGGATTATCTTTCTTATTGTAAATTCTTTTTTTAATTTCGAAGGAAAAATAAATATAAGTGAATATTACCTACCAATAAACAACCAAAATTTGAGAAAACATGTTTTGTGATTGTTTGCTTTTTGGTCGCCGACGCCGAAAGGAAAGTTGCCTACGTTGCCTGTACACATTTAAAGTTTTGTTCTGGAATGTTGGTGGGTAACGATGGCAACGCGTTGATTTTTCTCAGTATCCCGTGAAGTATGCATGTAAGTGCTGCGTTTTTCCCATGGAAAATTGTGTTTTCAGTGCTAAGAATTACACCTGGGAGCAAGGCGTGTGTTTTCTGCAATGGTAAGTACCCTAAGTTACATTTTCTTCTAGAAAAATCGCAATTTTCTGTGCTGGCGGCTTGTCATATTGTGTGGTTTTGTGAAACTGCAAGCTGGCGGGTGAAGACTGCTGTGTAAACAAAACGCATCGGGAATTAATTGGCTCTAAACTGTTTATTATTTACAACGCTAAGCATGTACGTAAGTGTATCGTAATCGCTAACTTGATTAAACGTGAACGCCGAGGCAATTTGCGTATCATTGGGCTGTTCGGTGGCGCGCGCCGCGCTTCATATCACAATGCACTCGTACGGGAAGATGTCTTGCCGCCCGACTGACCCGCCCTTCGGGCATGCTGCGCAGCAAAATGAAACACAAAACAAACGTGAAATTTATTACATATTGATCGCGAGCTGTTGGGACGGAAAAGTTCGTTAGGAGGTTATCGAAGTCGGTCGAAACAAAGTGCGCTCATTCAAGCTGCGGCGCCGCGCTTATCGAGATTTTTATCGAGCGCGCCCGCCATTAGCGCCATTGCATCAACGACAGCCATGTTTGAATACAAGTGTTGCACTTGTTTCAGCTCAAACATCAATAATATGAGTATACCTCGGTTGCATCGTCCGCCAAAGTATCCTGTGCCCTCGCATCTGCATTTGTAGCCGGGGGACTGATTCACTTGTATACAGGAACCGCCGTGAAGGCAGGGATTTGGTGAGCATCCATTCGACTTTTTGCCGCGCAGGGCTTTAGTGCAATCCTCGAAGGTTTCATAGCGATAGTCGGTGTTGCAACCGAAGTCATCGCACGTACAGCGGCTGTTATTTATCCGGCATCCTCGCCGGCGTTGGTGCGGCTCGCAACTGTAGCACAAGTGTAAGCACGCTAAAATTGCATAAAACAGCGATTAGGAGCAATGATAGCACATGTTCAAGGATGTCTTATCAATATCGCACTTCCTCACTACGCAATGCATCCATTTGCAACCGCCCTCCGCATCATTTCATAATATTTTCATGTTTATTTCATTAATTTCCGCGTGTAACGCAACGCGACATGCACTTTGATATTCATTTATCAAAACATTTCCTGTTTATTCATACAAATACAAAATGCAGCAAGTTTATTAGATAATCAAATTTAGAACTTTCAATGTTTCACGTAGCGAAATGTTTCTCATAACAAAAGCTTTGTAGTGTGTTTTCATGCAAAAATTAGGTCATGCGCGCCCGAAAAGCCGATCGGAGCGATAAAACTAAACAAAACAAAGTTTGAAGCTCGCGAGTCCGCCAAAACAAACAAATGCTTCGGGTAACGGGTGGATGCGAGTGGCGATAGAATGTGCACGGTACTCACCAACGAAAAGCAGAAGTAAAATGGCAGTGACACGCATTGCGGCCGTTTTTTGCGTCCGTTGCCTGGGTGTCGCACGTTTGGGACAAGCACTCGACTTGGCTGTCGGCCGCTTGTCTTCGCCCAGGCGATGCGTTTGAAAAGTTAGATCACAATGGCCTGGTCGGGCGGCGCGGCCGGCCAGAGCGAGCGGACGTTGCGCCGATAAGAGCAGTCGTTGCCCCCTATTATCCCATGTCCCACTCCATATCGCCCCGCGGTC
>JAODGB020020726.1:0-17604 GCA_027574905.2 Earota dentata | reverse complement strand
CTGAGTACACATGGTAGCAGAGCACTTAATCGGCGCAGTCGCTCCTTCGGTAGGTACATATTCGGAATGATTGTTAGGTGCAGTCGTAACATCTGTATTACAATTGTACTTGCGCTCCCTGGTCGGCTTCTCGTGTACGGCGCGTCGTTGCGCTGAAGACTATCGGATTCGCACAGAAGAAGCACGCCGAAGCGAGATATTTTAATGCTGGAAGCTGGGGCGTGCTCCGCACTGCATATTCCCATTCATTGTCTCACCTCACCCACACGCCAGTTGTCTCCGGCCGAACCGCGAAATGTGAAACGCCAAACGGCGCAGCACAATAGAAATCCGATGCATTAACAATTGTTCCACCATCGAGGTACGGCCAAGGCAGGAGAGTAGTCTAAATACTACAGACAACTGCGGCTGCAGTGGGATAGACAATGTCGTCGTTAACAACCCACCCCCGCTTTGTGCGCCCAAGCAAACGCTTCACATTCAAACGCGAATTTAACACGAGCTCAATGCGCATAACGATTCAATTCAGAATTATAACGAAATTGAGTGTGCAATTGTCTTCGATTTGTTGGATATGCGAGAGTTTAATTCTTTTTTGCATTCCAGGTAACAATTGAATTCAGAACAAGCAAGCTAGTAAAAACTTTCAACACTTTGATTTTTAGCGTGCAACGAAACAAGGAGAAAGAAGGTCCACTATAGCTTGTTAGGCGCAATGAGATTGCTTAATTTCAGTGATTCGTTCATTCCGAACGCGGTTATTCGACGTGTCCGTTTCATGGCTTTAACACATTGTTACCATTTGGCGCTGCTCGAGTTAAAATAATTCGTTTTGCACTTCTACGTTGCTACTGCATTCCAATTACTCTGTGTTTTAATTTCAACTGTATTGCCTTAATACTCTTGGAGATATTGCACTTTTCAAAAAATAAGGTCGGTTTTTTAATTTAATTACGATGAAACTATCGGAGATATCAATTCAAATTTAATGGTATATTAATCTACGTAGTTTTCTCTTTCGTCCCTTTTCAATTTAATAACCAACCTATTCAATTTGTTTAAATGTCCCAAAGAGCGTTCTATTTGGTTTGAAACGCAAATCAGGCACAGTATACTCCTGATAGTCCTGATAATTTTATGGAGTGTGGAAATGTGAATCAACCAATACCTTTTCATACCATTTCGAGTGGAACTTTTCTTCATTGCTGCGAATCGTATTAGTCGCTGATTAATGCGGTCGATTGCATATGCAAATTGAATCCGTAATTAGCAACTATTAACGTCGTAATAAATTAGTAGAGAGTTACGTTCGGACTGTAAACCTTCATTTTTATCGCCTTGTCAGTGTGTGCGAGTGGCAGTGAATTGCTCATATCTTATATCCAAATGAATAAATGAAAGAAGAAAAAAAAGAACCCTGTTAGTCTGATCGTCTTCACTCTGCATATACGCTCGTGACGCCTATAATTGCCTTCTGCAATCCCAGGGCTTAATTTCTTGAAAAATCTTAACCGGCGCGAGAATGAAGCACCCGAAATTGCGACCTAATTTCATCGTATTGTGTGTTATCGAGGGCGTTCATCATTTTTTATAATTAATTGAATACACCGAACGCGAGCAATATAAAATTTACACGCACGCTCTTCGCGCTCCACTCATAATTACATGTGTAATTTATGAAGAATGCGTTGTGTCGCTGACGTGTGTGTATCATTAATATTTTTCTTGTTTAAGGAGCTGCGATTGGAAAGCGATTGGACAGCGGAGCGATGGGTTTCGATCGGCCAATAAAACCCGCCGCCGCGCAAATACAGGATAAATGAGTCTCTCACATAAATTAAGCGTTTCGCGCGCACGTCGTGCATTTCACCCGGGTCGTAGGCTTGAATTATTCAACAAAATTCGTTTCTAGGAACGAACGCGCTAGCTGCCTATTGAGTTATGGCTCTTCGTTATTGTCAGATAGATCATCGTGCGCGGCCGGCCGTCGTGATATCGAATCGCAGATCTGCGCGATATTCTATAAGAAATACAAAGCGAACAAATCTGCGACCGATTGAGAGGAATCAAAGTTGGTCGTAAAAATGTTTTAAATTTATCAGGCGCTAGATTCCCACGATGTATTCATGTTTTCAAACAAAATTAACGTCAATTAAGCAACTTCGACACTTTAATTAGGAACAGCATGCCGAAATTTGCATTACAGCATTCTATCATCAAAATGGTTTTGCAAGGATTCGCGTGAATGTACTTAAAGGAAGAAACAATTAACACTTTATCAAGTGGCTGCCACACATCGAATCTTGGCAAACTCTTCGACATCAATCGTGATTTTTTAATGGAGCCCACTCAGCTCCGCTCGTAATTCTTGTAAAACGTAAATAAAGCGTGACGAAATGCCGCATGCGAATTGGTCCTCATCGGCGCGACGGCGGCGACGCGACTCGTGGCACGATTTTAATGCGTCGCGCGCGGTTTTACATAAGCACAATATTATTACAAGAGCAACTTCGACATTACCATATCGGGGAAGAAGTTTACCTACTACGGGTGGCAGCGCCTCGTTTCACATGCGACCACAGCGCCGGCTTAAAAGCATATAAAAAGTGTTTTACCCGAGAGAATCGCGGGCGATTTCTGTCTGCCAAGATCAAAAGACTCGCCTCTGAACCAAATGCAATGACGATGAAAGCGAGATTTTTACAGATTTTAAATGCTGTGGCGCCTTAATGTGTTCCATACGTTGCGCAACATTGCTTTTTTGACATTGTTTTGTTTGCCACCGAAACACTTGATTTATTAATTTCGGTTTTGGTTCATACCTGAACGAAATTTAACTTGTATTATTATTAGGTATGTTGCAAAAATATGGATTTGGTTTGATGGATTGCTTTAAACATTGGCTTTCTACCAATGTCATGTTTAATTTACGACATACAGCTCCACTTGAATAACTACATACTTTTACTTATGAAAACTATGATGAGTTAATTAACAGTAGGTTTAAAGAATTAGTAAACTCATCATTTTTTTGGCAGATCGTATTAAATTGAGAGTAGTTTAACTACAGTTTTACCACCGTAATCATGATTTCTGCATAAAAGTGCATGATTACGATAACAATCTCGAAGCTTTCTTGTTCTTTTCCTCTCTGCGCGAATAGAACGCATCTCTATGCAAGACAAGACGTTCGCCAAATATGTATTTAGCATTTAGAAGTTCAGAACGCAGCGATAGTGGGCGGAATTTATGTACGTTTGGAATTACGCACTATCCGCTGCCTCCCAATGAAGATGCGGTGCCGCCGAGCCGCCGACTTATTGCGACCGGCGCGGCGCGGCGTTTTGCGACGCCGGCGACGACGACGGCGATGAAATGCCGAAATGCATAATTTCCGCATGTGTGGCATGGGAAAACGCGCATTTTACGAGCTATCCGCCATCGCATCTCATCGCCAGCGAACGCATTCAGTCGGCACTCAGTACCAGACGTATTTTAAATACATTGTACCTCATTGCAATCAATATTTATTACTCATCCATGAGGAAACTTAGAAGTGTTTTGACAAACCGCCATGGTTTGGCGCAGTGTAATTTATCATCAATTTCAATTATCCTTCAGCAATGCACGCAAGGCTTTGATTTCTAATTAAATTACGAATTACAAGGTATTAATTACAAGCGAGCGTTGTCCGCGTTTTTGCTAAATGTGGAAACTTGGCAAACGTAATTCAAAAGGTAGAAAGCTAATATCTTTTAATGCGCGATATTCGAACGTAATCCATAACGCAATGTTAATTTTATTACCGCTGCACTTTCGCATTGCAATTTTAAATTTTCGTATTATGGCGCTGGGGAAATGGGAAAATATTCTCACGCTTTTTTACGACGCTTACAGGTCATCTGCGCGTTTGATAATTATCATAATCGTATCGAAATATTGTCGCGATAAAGCAATTGTAAATGGCTACAATTCTTTCCCATCCTGTGCCCTGCTCATACTCGGTATGTATATCTGTTGAGTTTAGAATGTCTAAAAAGCTTTTAATTTCATGGTTTCAGTTACGAGATAGTCATTACTGCAAGAGGGGTCTGGGAGCAGTGGGCGCTGTTTGCAACCGGCAGATATAGAAATGCTTTTTCGCTAAGGCATAAAGAGCCGTGCATGTGTGATCTGAACAATTCTTATCTACCGAAAGGTTAATAATCATACGTATTCAAATTCAACTTATTTGTCAAGGAAAGAAATAAGAATAAACTAAGCAATGTATAGTTTTTACACAAATATTAATTCGTTAACTTACTTATTTGAATGTATTAATCACCCAACATGTACTCGAGCGTGCAATTCGTTTTAGACCGCTTCTTCCAGTTATGTCGACATTTCATGTTGAAAGATGAATTTCAGCGCTTGTCTTGCAAGTCAGCGA
The DNA here is from genome assembly GCA_027574905.2 of Earota dentata. Lineage (NCBI taxonomy): Eukaryota > Metazoa > Arthropoda > Insecta > Coleoptera > Staphylinidae > Earota > Earota dentata. Next base: position 13,175 of record JAODGB020020726.1, on the reverse strand, counting down.
TTTACACCTCCTTACACTCTTTACACTCAACGCGCGCGGTTTAATTATCTAATGAGGAACAGGATGCGAAATTGCGAAGCTCTCCGAACGTGAAGAGGTGCATGCTGAACATGCCGCGCGCGATACCAGCCCAAGAAACGACGAGCGGCGGACAAGAAGACAAGACGGATCATATATCATTCTAATCTGCTCTACATTTTTCTGCATATATTCTAATTCAAGGATTTCTCAGAGCGCGTTTAACGCCGCCGCGCCGAGGCAACCACAATAATGTTTTCGTCCATGTTACCGCGTTATTTGCATGCTCCGCGACTGTTGGCAGTCTTTAAATGTCTTTGAACGACAATAAAACGTTAGCTAATGTCTCACCGAGACCAAGTTGGTGTTTTTTATGCTTGATGTTTGAACAATTTGCCAATTACCATTCGCGTTCGAATGGCAATTTCGACGAAATTGCTGCGCTCTCTAAGCTATAGCGCACCGGCGCGGCGTAATCATGATGATCATCGCTGGCGCCAACAATTACATGAGTCATAATCGCCTCTTTATATATTTCTTTCTAGTCTTGCGACTTCTTTATACGGATGTACCAAGTTGTACGGTGTCTGGCTGCATAATCATCCGACGATCATTCAACTAAACTGCTATTCATCAACGAATCTTAAGATGTAACAACTATACAGCCACATATGGAGAGTATGTAATACTTTAAAGTAATGCTCGCAACAATGCCAGCAATAATAAAAAGGAAAACAATGAAATATTTGCATAATTTAAATGGCAGCTAAAGGCGATGAAAACAAACAACAATTTAGGACATTCGAAACTTTTTGCTAAGAATTTTCGCCAAACAAGTCGATGTGTGTAGATAATTCTGGTTTCCAACTAGGGAAATTTTATTTTTCACCGTGTCTGATAAGCAATGGAACATTTACTCGTATACATCTTCACATAATATGTATACATCTTGCAAAAATAGCAAAGGACATTCATGTAAGCACGCGAGGCACCTCTATAGGCACCTAACGCTCATCACCACAACGGTGCGGCGTTGAAAAGGTTACATTTAGGTCAGATGTGTTTATTTATTTCGGACCGATATGGGATGAAAATGTGTGTTAACTTATGATTCATGACCAGTTCAATGTAATAATAATAAAAACCGAATGCGTTTGTGAGACGCAAACGCGAACTGCGCGCCGGGCATTACACGCAGCCAAACGATGTCCACTCGGGCGCGTAAGAATACGTAAGAGTTTTATTATGTAAATTTAAGTGTTATGTGCACGACGAATAAAATGTTGCGGGTGAGAAACCCAAGTGCACATTCGAAGGAATTACGAGCGTGCACACACACGGACGCGAATGGTCAAAGAGTCAAGAGCACCATTATGCACCATTATTGGTGTTTTCAACAATTTCTCAAACAAATGCGATTGCAATAAATGCACTGAATAAACAAGCCTTCAGTCAGGATCTTGCATGTTATTAAAGCTTCAAACCTACTTTTCCAAAGCTTCAACTAAATTTAACCTGCACATTATGCCTGCATACATTTCTTATTGTTGCGAGACAATGTATTTTATCAAGCTGATTTTCTTACTGTATATAACATTTTGTATAACAAATTTGAACAATCTTCATCTGTTTAAGCTGGTATGTCCTCCACACTGAGATGACGATCATTAGTATGTCGCGGCATATGTGTGTAAGGTGTAAGTACTTTACCTACATCATAACAAAGTTAAAGCTGTCGGTAAATTATTTGATGGCGGTTGGCGGCTCGTGCTCGCAGTCGAGCAGAACAGCTCGCGACCAAATATGCATATTGTACACGGTACACCAAACATCACGCACATTACCGTTTTTCCTCTCCTCTCCATCGCGCACACGTTCATCGTTTATTTCATTTTTTATGCGTTTCTTATTTTATTAAGAAATAAAATATTAATGCGCACCACGCATAAAGTACGCATATTTATCGATAGGCGTTCGCGATGGGGGCTCCTAAGATTTCGTCCGAAAACCGTCTTCCGCATTATAAAATCCATCGGCGAGCGGCCGCGCTGGCGTGTGCCACACGCACATATCTCATGTTTTATTCTCTTGCACTGCGCACGCGCGCACGCAGCAAAGTGGCTTTAGTTTTTGCTTAATGTTTACGACGCGACATAAATTAATTAAATTAAGTCGTGCCAGAAAGGACACTTTTAAGTGTTTTCATAAATTGTTAGCCACTGCGAAAATCGAAATTTATGAAAATTAGTGCCATTTATCACATGTTATGGTCTGCGCACAAAACGAAATCAGTTCAGGAATGCCAAACGCCGAAAAGTGTCGTTAATAAGTGTAAATTATCGAAGAAAGTGCAATTTCACAGGTCATATGCATGACGCAAAAGTTAATGTCAATTTTTGGGCAGTGAATTTATGCATTGGTCTCTCGATTGCGTCGAGCTTTGGCACCTTTAAGTTGCTTCGTTAACTTTGACTTTAACGTTTTAATATGTTTTTCGCTCTGGTTTCGCTACGTTTTCGCACTTTGTTATCGGTGTTTTTCAAGTCTGTGACACGATTAACGAAGGCGTATATATGTGACATCGTTAAGGACGTTAAGGACGGCCGGAACGGATGCATAAACATAATCGATCGTGCATGCAAATTAGTTTTTTTCTGGTAACGTGTCCACCCAAAAACTTACAAACTGCACGAGCGATTAAGATAAATTTTGTTTCACCAGCGACCCAGGGCAGCGATTTCAATCATTGCTTGTTCAACGTTAAATAAACAACATTTAAGTAGAAACTCAGACATAACTTATCATGTGCCCTACGTGGGACTTTATGCACAATATAAATTATTAACACTGATATCGGAGCGTGCTTTGTTAATTTTGGTCGGATCATTTCTTATGTGTCAACAAGTGTAGGGTATGCGCGGCCAGTTTTCATCTGTCGTGCCCATGCGCAATATTGACAATTCAATCGTTTAAATTATGAGTTATCGAATGCTAAATGGTGAATTTATTAAATATAAATGATAGTCGCTCGTCGGACCGTTGACATTGTGTCATCTTTAGTTGGTCACGATATGGGGCCGGGCAAGCATCACTCATGTTTGTGCAATGCAGAATGGAAGAATAATGCGACTTTCAACTTTTCTGCTGCGCCAAGTCAAAGTTGAAGTACCAAAGCGTACGAATGCCAAGAAATGCTTAATGCACGTTGTAATTAGCATTAAATGACCACGACGGTAATAAATTTTCAAAATGCGCGCAAAAATTCTATGAAAAATGGCTCAAATTTGCAATTCAAGTGCTTAAACTCTTGATATACTCACAGTTGATAGCGAATGGTTATTAATAATACAGGGAGGATTAGCCGACACTTAATTTTAAAAACTTACAGTTCGAAAAGAGAAAATAAGACGATCTGTTGGATGGTTAATTTACATTTTGGACAAACAAATGAAATAAATCTAGATTCAAAGTAAATCTACGGCAACAAACCACGAAAAAGGTGCAGGTTAAAAAGAATTATGACGGCCACCCAAGTTGTCCTTATTTATACGCCATTCTTTTACTCTTCTTTGCCATCGCGTCTATTCATTCATTCATACATCCAAGCATGCACTGGAAACATGCCATCCATTAAAAGAGATCGAATGAAAAGGGCACGTTTCGAATTACGTATTACATTTTATTTATTCCATTGGACTTTTCATTATGGTGTCATTATGTAATGAGTTAATTACGACCTGCCCGTCGATATAAATCTTCCGCCAATAGAAGGACTCATCGGGAGAGGCGATGCTTATCGCAATGCGGACGGAAAATTGAATAATTCGATGATAATAAAAAGGCAATAAAAAATATCTAAATATTTATATTGCTCTATTAAAATTCCTCGATAAAAAATATATAGAAATCCAGCAATTCAATGAGCGTTGTAAAGACGTATCGATTGAATACTTTATATGTTAATAATGTTTGTAGTTGAAAATAAAAACTCATAAAAATCGAAGGAAGAATTGTGTTAATATTACCAATGCTTTTATATCTTTTTCGACCTGGTCGCGAGGCGCGAGTCTCTAGTGTTTTCGACGCTTTATTATTCCCGCTTCGATTGCATTGCATGGTCGAACATCTTTTATTGTTGTTGTTAAGTCGTTTCGCTCTCTGCGCTCGCGCCGGACGCACGGCTCTAAGTCTTTTGTGCGCCTCCTTAATGTGGCTTAATGCGATCCGGGCACTTCCTACATCTTCCTCGTTATCCGTTATCATTATACATTTCAGATTTCGCCTTTTAATAGTGGAGAGCATCTTCTAATCGCATCTTTTCTTCGATTATTTCATACCTTCCTTGTTGCTCGCTGCGCTGCGCCTCGCCAGCTCGTGTGTCTATCGTTGTTTGTGAGTACGCCTAACTGGGAGGCCCATTTATAAAATAAGCAAGGCATAAGTGAATCGCGCGTTCGGGCCCTAAACTAGAGGCGTAATTGGTGTTCCCTCGACGGTGGGGACAGCGCGCGCACGACGCTGACCTTTTGCCATCCGCGGCGAGCTGATTTAAATGCGTTTTGCGCCGTTTTGCGCGCCAGCACCCGACCGCCACAATGCTATTTAATAAATGCAAATGGCCGGAATATGCGGCGCGCGCGGATTAATGGGGTGGATTTATGGGCACACGCGTCGCATCGTTGCTGACAGTCGCGACACGCGCGCGCCTGGAGTACTATTGTCATCCAGAGATCACGATATCTATAAAATTTTAGTGTGACTTTTTGATGTTTGCAAAACATCGCAATTAATGCATTACCTTTCTATTTTCCTTGCAACCACATACATTTTTGCATATTAGATATGATTTAAATTCAAAATATTTTTGAAACATTTCAGTCGTTTATGTATTGCAAATTGTTGTTGGACGTGCACTTATAATCATAATCCCCAACGGCTCCAATGGGAGATAAATCTAAGTCTAGTCATTATTTTATTCACAGAAATCGTTCATAAGTCAATCAGCGTCGCATCGCGTCCTGTTCCCATTCTTCTTTGGCGCATTCTTCGCCGTCGTTACATTGCAAAGCATCTTCATTAATTTATCTCTCATTTAATTTAATTTCTTTTAGCCATTTGCACGCATCGCGCTTTTTCTCAAATGCAGTCATCATCGATTCCGCCAAGTCTCCTCTGATTGTGCATTAGGCGAGGAGTCATTGTCGACATTGCGCGCATTGTGTATTTTTCAATCGCGCGGCCGTAATTATTTTTAATTAATCCCGGATTTGGAGGCTGGAACGAAAACGCGCCTGTTCTTATCGCACGCCGTGCGTCGTGCGCGCAACAACCGCATCGGCAAAGAGCAAAGACGGCGACTAATCAACTCCGCCGCAATCGGTGATAAAAAAAATTGATGCGACCAGGATAGCAGTGCGTTCGTAGAAACGTAGTCTCGAGATACATTTTTCATTTGTTTTTCTTGCACTCGCAAGATCACACTAAATCTTGGACTTAAAGTTCATTGAGTATTGTCCCTAAAAACTGGTGTCATTGTCCAACTAAGCCAAATCAAGAAAAGCCGAAAGAAATATATGAGTGCACAAATATGTACACAAATTATAGTATATTAGTATCTTGACTTGCGGGAGATGTGTTCGTCCATTAATTGGAGCCTTTCCACACGTATGCTTAATTGTAATTAATGCACCTCGCGCCTCGCGGTGTTTTCCTTTCCGCTGGTGCTGGCTGCAGATTTGCTCGCGCGCCAAACTTATCATTATCGGGCGCAAGGTATCTAAGCGTAATTTCTATGCGTCGTTTTCTATACACGTGTCCCATTATAGGTGCGCTGGAAACTTAAGACTTGTGAGTATAATGTCGTTTTAAATCTCCGCGCGCTCGTCGGCGCGTCGCCGCGTTGCTATTTGTACGTACACGTATCTGTTGGCTCTCGGCCGGGCCGTTTCGACTGATTTCCACACGGCGCGCGGAAATTATGAAAATGCACCGTTTGCAATTCAATACAATGGCACTGGTGAGTATACGAGGAAGGCCTTTGATGTTGATGCTGGATGGCGTGCCGAGTGCGGAGAAAACAACAGTGATTCGAAGTCGCAGTGATACGCAGTGCTGATGCCTTGATGCCACACCATCCACACCTGGATAGTTACGCCAAGTGTCTTCTGAGAGTAGTCTGCACTGAGGTACCAGCAGACCATATACAAAGTAATCTATGGACACTATTACGTTTTTTTTGCTGCGTAGCAAAAACTCGAGGAGGAAAAGGTCAGATTTTGTGATCTCTCGGTATAATTGTAATGTCGAGCACAACTAATTGTAATGGCCACCATCTAGACTGAATTTGGCCATAAGATCGTTCGAATCCGCCGTGCATACTTTGTTGGCGTGGTTCGTGTGCGCAAAAACGGTGCGAAAAGTGGTCGCACGTCAGCCCCGCTTTTGGTAAATCTGGATTTAATACGACACCGCCAAGTACACCACTATCGCAACGTCCACTGCACGGCGTCTTAGAAAAATAACATTTTTGGACAATGCGTCGTAAAGCGGCTGAAGATGGTGGCCATGAAATTCCAAACAGAAAATCCTCAGCAGGCCCGACCAATGCAAGAAAATGGTAAAGAATTCACATTCGAGTTAATGCTTGTAGGCATGTAGACAAAGCAACGAACAACGCACACAGATCCTATTTGTCACATGTGTAAAACGTATTTTTAATTAATTATCGGATTCTGCTTAACAATTACTTCCATGACAGTCGGTCCCCTGCAAACGGTAATGTAGGTGCGATAAGAAAACGCAAATAAGAATGTTACTGATAAAGTTCAATTTTTCACTTCCTTGTGGAAACACCGCCTGTGTTTAAAGTAAAACAAACCAATTAAAAGCGGTTTCCAGTGAGTTCCAGTTGCTTGTTGCCTCTTGGCACTCTTATACAGTTCTCGTAATAGATTAATTAGTATTTAATTAACACCCAATGGGATACGTGTAATAAGCGCGCATAAAAATTGGACGGCACGCTGCGTCAGCTTTGTCGGCTTCTGGGATTATTTGCAATCAATTGAACTGCGGCTCCCGCGCGGTCTCAATTTATTGATAAAAAGCGAATCAGGGGATTTGTTCCGCCATTTTCTGCATCGCCACCATACTGCAATCGCCGCAAATGTTCGCAATAACTAATTGACCGCCAGTTAGCCAACGTACCTGCTGTTTTTTAAGCTTAATTTTAATTGCTTGATTGCTTTTCACCGTACCGTTTTTTTTTTTATCACGTTAAGCAGCGAAATTTTCAACGGAGGTTGAAAGTTCATCGGTGTAAGCAGTACATTGGCATATGTGGCAATGTTATAAACTGTGCTCAATTAAAATAAATCGTCATGGGATTGAGACGGGCAAAGTCGGTGAAAAATCTATATCGCGCTTATCGCGATCTCCCATCGCCCTATCCAGCCTATCTGTGGCGGTGCGCGCACATCCGAAAGCGGCGGATCGATCGAGGAGGCGAGATAATTTAGTCAAATTACTCTACATTAATTGAATATGTTAATAAGGCGGGCGCGCGCGGATGCACCCAAAGTCGTATCATTTTTCTTCTTGCGCCGCGGCCGCGCGCTTAGAGCGATCACATTTTTCCTCAGCGTTTTCCAAGCGTCGTCGGAATAATCAGAAAATAAAAACGTTATGAAACGCCGCGCCGTTTCTAATGCGTTCGGATTGGTAATTAATGGATTCGACACGAGAACGCGTGTTCGCGTTGCGCGTCGAGCAATTACGATCCGCCGTGCTGATAACAGAGCTTTGACACGAACGAATTTATCTTCCTGCATTCGTACCGGCGCGCGTAAGTTGTGCCTAGTTATCTCTTAGCGAGCGGTCGGTGTGTGCCGCGCGGTCTCGTTAGCAGTCTCATAAAAATCGAACTCCACTTCAAATACTAGAACATTAAAGACGTATATTATGAGACATACCAGGCGACATACGCGAGAAGATGCAAAGAGGCCGAAATAAATCTAAGCCCAATAAAGTGAAAAATTAAACTTGGGCCCGCAGGTTGCTGCGCGGCACATGCTTCGATCGCATTCCGCGGGCCCGAGGTCCGGTTGACGGAAGTTCGATTAACTCATTTCTAATAAGACATTAATCTCGATGTGTCCTGCGCGTTGTTGGGCTGCATTCGGTTTTGTTTGACTTTAATTTCAAACTGGCTGCCCGCACGCTGCGTTGGAAATTATCAAATTTGGCATTAATTTGAGCGCGCGTGATAAATAGGTCGTTCCTTTCGTGTGCTACAAGGGTTCGCTGCGTGAGTCCGCAAAGCGCAAGAGCAGACACAGTGAAGCTCAGCCAAAGAGCAAGAAAAGCAGGAAAAGGCCCTAATAAATTACAGAGAGATGTTTCTTAAGTGGTTGAGAGTTAAAGAGTTGATAATTAGGCGTAAATCATATCGCTCGGAAACCATTTTTTAACAATGTGTGTTCATTATTAAGGGACAAAACTTTAAAAACTTACAAACAGAAGCTTTTAAAGAACGCAATTCCGGGACTAATTATTCATGGAAAGCTATCAGAGAATCTGCTATTCGATAAATTTGTTTAGAAAGAAAATCTGTCTGATAAACACATGAAAATCTTTTTATTTATTTTTTTAGTTTTAGTTGCTGTTTTTACAAAAATAAAATTCTCGCCATTCTAATTCAAGAAAGTGGACAGTTACGCTATGAACCTCTCTCGCCATTTATAGGAACTAAGCGTGCGTCGCGAGTTAATTCTTTTTTGTCGGTTCTCTTCTATTAGCATTAGCATTTTGCTCGGTGCGCAATTCCTCTGTGATCGTTTGTAGTTCTTCTGCTTGGTGCTTGCGCATCTATACCGATAGGTATTCTTCTTCATCGTCGTTTGATCGAACGAATTCCCCGTCTAGCTGATACGTGCGCATCTCCATAAGGAAGAAAGGATATAAATAAAATTATACCGATACACATATAGAGCAGAACGGTGCGCATGGTGGATGCGCGGCCACGTATCGCATGTAAAAACGCGCCGCAGCAAAGCGACACGTACATTGTAAGCAAACGAAATTGTAATCGAATTATGGCGAAACAATTCAGTGATTCAAAGCGCACTGGATGCGAAAAAATGCAAGTGCTTGCGGTTACTCGCCAACTTGCAGCTCGAGCATCTTATAAGAACACGTGTTTCAGACAAATACTGTGGTGGACTAAAATTAATATCAATTCAGCAATTGTTAACATTGTAAATTGGAAATGAACTGACTAAAGTTGAAGGGATGAACATTGTACATTTTGTTTAAGCCTAAATCAATCAATTGTTTTGTAATATTGAGGCCTTTTTGCAAAATGTTGATTTTTTCAAATACGCTCCTGGATGTATGTGCACCTTATTTTCCTCGCTTTGTATTGAATGTTATTCATGTCCAATACGTATTTATAAGCCGATGCTAACCTAGGTATATTTATTTATACTGCTCCACGCGAAGTGTAAGTGTAATTGCGGTTACCATTTAGTGCTTTAATAGTCCGAATGCTAATATTGTTTACAATGGCAATGAATGACTCCGCAATAGAAGCCGAAATGAAGAAAAAAAGAGAATCGAATCGCATCTTGAGCATCGCGTCCGAGAAAATGCAGGGAATCCAGTGACTTTTACAGTTCGAGTTGTGGCGATCTTGCTGCGAACGTGACTTCGATTACAAACGAATACAATTAAAACGATTTTCATTCAAAGAAGAAGCTCCTATGTGCATTACGACACACAGCAGCGCATAGTTACATAAATTAAGCAAATTTACGTTTTATTGAAGGATTTTATGCATTTTGTCAACATTCTAACGAGCAGCCTTGTGCGCTCAGATCTTAGATCGCAGGAGATTGCTAAAATTGAGGTGTCGGTAAACATAATTTACAAGCAAATAAAAATGTCACATATTAAATTTCAATTAATACAATGTATTAAGTTTTGGTAACTTATTTAGTTTTAATGTATTCACATGGCCGTGTGTTTGCATACATTTATGTTCATAGTGCCATGCTTCGAAAGCGGTTAAACCTTTTCGGTGTTAAATTTTCAGGCGACTACCGATGGCGCTGCTGCCTTCCAAAAATCTATATAGGTGGTCCAATCAATGTCTAATTAATTGCCCATTAACTACCAGTGTTTTCAGCATTTCACTTGCGGGTCCAATCGTATTTTTAAATATAAATCATTAAAATGCACGATACATGAGCAAGCAACTGCACTTTATATGGTTCAAAATCACTTTTTCGTTAAGCACTGGCATGTTGGGAATCGACGGCATGAAAGTTGGAATTGAACGTCTGAAATGGGCGTTCGGTACGTTCCATACCTACGCCTTGTTGTCCTACCACGTTGTAAGCCATTCCCAAACGGCACGAAACAGTAGTAGCGCTTTGGTGGTCTTAATTAATCCGTAATTAAGTTTTGTCTAATGTGAAATCTCTCCGTGCGTTGGTACGTACGAGTTTATGGCGAGTCGCACTCTGCCTAATCGAATGTAACATTATCTTGCTTCGCTCGGAGATCATAGATACTTTTAAGAGATAGGGCAAACATGTGATAGAACAAACTAGCGTGGGAAATGCATTTTTCTGGCGATTACATAATAATTTTTTTATAGAGTATAGGTTGGGAGCCAAAATTGATTTGTATTTTGGAATTTATAGAATCGTTACATCTGCAATACAGAGAACAGATAAATTGTCACAAGGTAAAACCATGAAGATCTAAAATGGACTTCAAGGATGCGATGATTTTATAGTACTCGCGCTTCTTTCTATTTCAGAGTATTTATACGTTTGAAAGAAATTGCTAGTTTTTAACCTTGTTACACAACAAGCCTTTAAGTTTAAAGTTACATTAATTGACCCGAAAAGCTGTTTCATTATAAGACTTATTCATCGATGATTACTTGCTGATCAACTTCTGTTTATTAATTCGGCAACATCGAAAGTACAATTTATTTGCTGTTTCCATATCTATCATAATGATACTGAGTAAAATTATTCAGAAGCATTCTATCCACATTTTTTATTGGCATAACAAGGCACTAGTTATTGACCCTCTGAGGTTATTTGTTCATATTATGTAACGAGTGCGCATATCGTCCGAAAATCGTGCGCGCATTGTGCACACGTCGCGTCCGTTTGGCGCATCATCAGATAACTTATTGTAATGGCCTCCCTAGTTTACCGGAAGGTTCTCGCCGATGCGCCCGAGCGCAGCAAGCGCGCCGAAAGAATATCCTTCCATTCACGTGCATGCCGTGCATCCTTCTCGATGCCATATGAATTGTTTCGGAGGATACAGAAAATCGGTGCATACGCGATTTTACGATATGAATATTCGTATGCTATTGGAAAGTGGAAATATCTCGAGTTAGAGCTATGCACGCGAGTATGTTGGATATATTACTGTAAAGTGCTCTGAATCAAATTGGTGCTGTTGCTTCATACATATCATTGGTGGAGGATCTTCAAATATGAATAATTGGGTACTACGCATTATAGATTAAGTTTTAAAAGAAATGCATATAATAACGTGTACATTCTTGAATTCTGCAATCTTCTAATATCTAATGCTTGTTTTCATTGTTGGAACGAGAGTTCTTTACGATTCTTGATTCTCACATTTCTTCCTCGTTTCTTCACTTCGCCGGTAGTTCTTTACATATTTTTAGTATCCTCGACGTATGTATGTGCACCGCACGCATGAGATCTTAGTTGGCCGGTTAATATGAAGATACATACGTAGTGCGCGCATTGTCAATTGACAATGAGCATGTTTAGTTTGTCTTCTTTTGTGGAGACAGCCGACGCCGACAACGAGGAGTCGGTGGTTCGTCAGTTATGCCTCGTACCCATTCAAGCCACTGTCAGGATGCACGAGCCATGCGTCCTTTCTATAATTATACGAATGTGCTTTGCATCAAAATTTCTTTTGATCTTCGTATGTGAAGTAATAGCAATAAATCCGTAAATGTACCATTGATAGTCGTGAAATGAAACAGAATTATTTTTAAACAAATGACTGCTGCAATTGGAATTTTTATGCCCCCACATGCACTTCGTTTCAGACCATTGTATTGCAAATATGTTCGTGTATTGAGATCATAAATCATTACCTCTATACTTACATTTCCCGACTTCATTATCATATGCATATGAAAAACATCATCTTGTGTCTCAGGCTCTGGTTGTTTTTTTTTTTCTCTCTATTTGATATGACGCGTTTTACGTTCAAGAGTGCTGTCACAAGGTAACAGAATTTCCAAAGCAATCGTGCAGGATTATTTATTGTCGCGAAATTGTTTTCGAAATGAAGTTGTCATACTTCAAACTTTATGTGACGTGCCAACTCCGCAGCGAGCGGCTGCGTGTCCATCAGTCTTCGGACGCAAATGCATAAGTTGTCAAATCTCCAAGTCAAATTTGTGCGTTGTCATCCGAAAAACACTGGGCGGAAAATGCTAATTGATCAATTAAACGTGTTCTCATTTGTTACCGATTCCCAATTCGGATTGCCATACCACACTCCAACCGCTGGCAGTCGCGGGCCGCATTGCACCTCTTTGGAGATGCAAAGTGCGCACACGCACACGCCAGGAATCTTTGTTAAATTGATTTCCTTAGCAGCAGTCATAAATAAACAGAGCGATACGATCTTGATATTCGGATTTACGAGGCGTTTACGCCACTATGCCACTAATGCGCCCGATGCCCGTTTTCGAAATAAATTGATTTTTAATACGCTGCGCGTCTTGGCTGTGCCCCTTTTCACTCCTCTAATCTTCGACGCCAGGCTCCAATCCGAGTCCGAGTCGTCCCAAAGTCGATTACAACGGTAATTAATTTAAAAAGCATGATGAACAGAAAAAATGTTCGGCAACATTTCGTAGGTTTTGTTATTGCGCCGCGCGCGTTTTAATCCACGCATACTTAAACATCGTTAAGGATTCTTATCTTTATCTCGGTGCGGAGAATTCCGGCCCAGGCTTCAGCTCCGATGAGCTTAGCACCAGTTGAAACCCGCACAATGTTTGATGGTTTGATATGAATATATTTTATAAATTATAAATTAGTTGCGTAAAAATATTTGTGATAATCAATAACAAACATGTACGA